>JBBMKA010000018.1:282214-322026 GCA_037833695.1 Sechiopsis laciniata
ATTATGATATAAACCAATCTAAACAAAATTAAAATGCAGCTTAATCTTTACTGTTTGAGTTTTGATAGTCCAGATTACTCAAGATCGATTATTTTGATAATAATTCTTTTTTTTTTTTTGAAAAGGTTCACATTCCCCTTCGGTCGCCGTAGAACTAGAAACTAGAAATAAGTCATTTTTTAAATGTGGATGTGAGCACGTGGGCGTACAGAAATGGGACACGTGGTGGAAACTGACACGTGATTCAATAGTTGACCAGATTTCATGGGGTCAAAAAACAAACCAGAAATCGTTGGGCGTCAAATATGTCGGTGAGGTGAGTGCAGCGGCCATCCCCTGTCGGTCAAAACTTTTCCTATGATTTGTGCAAACTATACAATTAGGATTTACAACGTAACTTAGAACTGACATTTCATAATAAACGTGTATTCAATAGTTAGTTTTCTAAGATCGGTGACGCAATTAGTTATTTTTATTGGTGTTAATTCATTTTAATTTTATGATCATAGATTTTGAATTAAAAAATCGGTACGTAACTCTCATATTAGAGTAGGGTTAATCTTTATGTTTCAAAATGATATATTTTTACTCTAAACATTTTAATAATGTTCACTTTTATTTTAAAATAATAAAATCTTTAACTATATAAAGTCATGTTAATTAAAATAATGATTAAAATAATTTTAAATTCAATATATTGATGGATGATTATTTTAATTTTTGTATAAATTTAATTTTTAAATAAAAATAAATATAAAAGTAAACTAATAAAGCATACAAGGACTCTAAGTAAGAATTATTAAAGTGTTAAGTATACAAGTGTTCAATTTTAAAATATATATAGACCAATTTAAAACTATATATCAAACATATAAACCAAAAAAGTAATTTTCCATATATTTTATTTTATCCTTTAAAAAAACTCGGGTATATTTATTTATTTTACTTTGGAGTATGGGATAAAAATTCATGTACAACAACAAATATTGTTGTTTTGCACTTACAAGTTCTCAATCATACCACTACATTATTTCAAGTGATCTTTATTTTACGTCTAACATTTTAATAGTATTGAAAATATGTTTCTCGTGTTTAAAAACTAAACAAAATTTTAGGAAGTTAGGAATAGTGTTTTCAACGCTATTTATCAATAACTAACCAAACAACTTTTAAATAATTAAGCCGATATTTGGAGAAGAGGTATGGGAATGGTTATGGAAAAAATTCTTTCTTTTTTTTTTTTAAGAAAATAATTCTCTTACTCATGTTTGAGCTATAACTTTTCTTTTTTATTCATAATCTCATTTTTTTCATAACAATTTAATATATATTAATTTTATAACAATTACTTTTTATTCTTCTTATAATTTCTTTTAAATATTATCCTAACCATTGATTTCATGTTCTTCATATTCTCACTATTTTATCATTCTCAAATTTATTTTCTCCACCTTAACATATTAATAATAGTTCATTATCATTTTGTTCACTTCAAACACACGTAAACTATCTTTCTCAATAATCGTTCTTCTCACTATTCTTGTACTCTATCTTTCTTCTTATGCCAGACAAATGTTTGGATAGGAGATGTGGTCATTATGAGTGGTTGTATCAAAGATTGTTTGTACCTAATAACTTTATAGAAGATTTGTGAACTTTTTATGGATTTTTTTTTTAATGTTTATATATGTTTCGGTAAATTATAAATTTAGTCTATATGGTTTGATAAAAATTAGAATTTGGACACTATAGTTTAAAAAACTAAAATTTAATCTCTATAATTTGAATAAATTAGAATTTAGTCTCAATAATTTTAAAAGCTAGAATTTAGTCTTATTGTTAGTCGTAATCGCTGAGAATTATAAACGTAGAAGATAGTTATTCATACGTAAATGAAGATTTTTTTTTATCCAATCAATCACATAACTCACACTGTCATCATTGACATGTGAATAACTAACTTCCCGATACTCAGTTCGATAACGACAATAACTATGTTTTAGATTTTATCAATCACATTAACTAAATTCTTGTTTTTAAAATGGTGTAGACTCAATTCTATATTTCTTCGATGCTTAAAGATTAAATTAATGGAGGAGAACTAAACTCTAACATTTATTCCAAATTATAGAGATTAATATTATAATTTATCATATATTTTTATAGATATTAAAAAAAAAAAAAAAAAAAGCGTTGTTTCATATAATTTTGAGATTAGGACAACTATTACCCAATCCTCCAAATCCTTTATCCAAACATTCCTAAAAAATATATGTAAAAATTACATATTTACAAACTTGATATGCATAGAAAATGTATAATTTTTTCCTCAAAAAATATAAATAAATAAAATAAAATAAAATTTTAAAACTGAGAAAATGTGTATTTTTTTTTTCTCGGTTTGTCAGTCTGAAATTTGACGTGACTTGTTAGATTGCAACACGTGGGGACTTGAAAGCGTCAGTTCACACGTACAATTCAGAAGCGAAATGGGAATGACGCACTCACCTATAAGATACTGCCACGTGTAATAGTGGGATTGTATGACGTCAGCCTTGACTCGTGACTTCGACTGTTGATAGACTAATGCTCACCTTCCTCCAAACTCTATCACGCGCTTCTGGAAGTTGGCGTTACGCGCGCTTCACATGCCCAATTTTATCTTCTTCAAAAATCAACTTTTATTTATAGAGAATTTTGAGTTTTGCTCATTTAAATTCGATTTAATTTTAGACTATGATAATATGATATATCGTAGATTTGAAAGTAAAATTAAAAGTCATTTGAAAATTTAATCTTTACCCTCCTGAACTTAGAAATTAATTATGGTTAATATTTAACAAACATAAATCTAATTCAAAATAACATATAAAAACCAAAGTGATTTAATTTTATATATGATATTTTTCATGAATACACTCATTTTGATTGGTAGTAGTTCTACAATAATTAGGGGTGGGAAGATTCATACACATACTAAATTTATGTTGATAGTGTTGCATTTTGTTATTACCTTTTGATAAGTTTTTTTTTTTTTTTTTTTTTTAAATCAGTCATAATTACTTACTTAGGACAGTCCTATATGAAAACAAGCAGAGACTATACGTGAGTCTCGAATTCAAGACTTTGAAAGAAATATACCTTCAAAACTTAAATGTTCAACCACTACGTCATTCCTTCGAGAACTGTAAAATGAAATTCACATAAAAATTGATAACATTTCAAAGAAAAATGACACTAAAGCTCATTTTTTCAGTTCTGACAAAGCATTCAATGGGAATCTTATACATTAATTAAGACTTAGAATTTGTGTTGTTCTAAAAAAATAAAACTTAAATTATGTTGAATTTTATATGATTTTAAAAAGGAATTGGTGACCTTACTAAGATTTTGACCTTGATGTTTGTTTGTTTGTTTTTTTTTTTTTTGTGCCAAATTTAGTGAATGAATTTGACAAAATTTAATAGACGGTAAACTTACAATATTTAACTACCTTTATGGTTCAGTTGATAAAATCAAAAGTTTAATATAAAAGCTGATAAACATTATAAATTCGAGTAAAATTTTATTTTTCATAAAATGTCAGTTAATATCAATTTAGCCAATTGAAAAATAGAATTATGAAATGTAGGTTAAATGATACAAAATCATCCTAAACTAGTATGCTATAGATAGATAATTTTGATCTCTACCATTTTAATTATAACACTTATTTAAAAATATTTAATCATAGATTTTTTTCTGGTTTTTGTATATTTTAAAATTGCTCTTGTTTCAATTAGTCAATTAGTTAAACCAATTACTTTCAATAAATTGAATTTAATCAACTGAACTTATTTGCTTTCAATTAGTTGAATTGATTACTGATTGAATAATAAACTTACTTAATTTTAAGCCTAAATATTTGGTCACTCACCGTTTTTCTACTATAAATGATTTTTTTTTTTTCAAAATGATATTATTCATGTAATTTTCTTTGATTATTATTATTATTATTATTTTTGTTATTCATGAAAAAAAAACTATATATAATCGTAAACAATACCATGCATGTCTTATAGTTTGTCCATAATACTCGTTTCAATTTTTATATATTTCAAAATGTAAAGACAAAAAAAGAAAAGAAACTAATTTTTTTTAATTCAATTGAAACCTAACCTACCAAATTTAGTTATTGCATAATTTAATATAAAGCGCGTGCACAAAACTCCAAGAATTATTTTCCATATTAATTAATCCCCAAGCATTGTTTTCTCAAGAAATATATATTTGCATGCCGCATCTTCCGATTCGATTTTTATTATAAATATTCTTACTTGAACCTAAAAAAAGAAAGAAGAAAAATAAAAATAAAAACAAATCTGCAATTCCAACACACACTCCAAATTAGCTTTCCTTTAAGCCGGTGCTTTTAAAATCAACTCGTCAGAAGTATCGAAAATTCGCTTTCCAATTCCCAATTTCATTTTCAGCTCCAAAATTTCTCTAATCCGCCGCTTATTTTTCAATTTCGCGGCGTTTTGTGGTGAGTTCTTTGGATTCGTTAATTGTTTTGTCCTCTGATGTTTCATTTGTTATTGGGGGGTTTGGTTGGATTTTGATTTTGATTTCTGGGTTTGCTCGATTTTCTGTTTTTTCTTACGATTCTGTCTGAATTTTGAGGAAAACGGAGAAATAATTTGTGGGATCGTTGAAAATAGATAGCGAGGGCTGTTTCTTTTCGATTAATTTATTGACTATGATTGAATTTAGGTGTTTGGTAATTGAATACGCATATTTTAATTTCTGGGGTCAACAAATGGCTAAGTCAAAATGTTGTACCCTAAATTTATTCTTGGCCGTTTTAATTTGAATTTTCTGTCGACTAATCTGAAGATGTTTAGACTATTGTTTGAATTTTGGGGTTGTTAAATGTAAGATTTTGATGATTTTGTTGTAGTGAAACCTAGGAGGCAGCTGTTGGTGGTGGGGGATTTTCATTAATTTTTTCAGTAAATGGGCTGTGTTCCGTCTAAAGGAAGAAGGCAATTCCCTGGTTACGAGGATCCTGTTTTCCTTGCTTCACAAACGACCTGTAAGTTTGATGTTTAGCTTATGCATCATCTACCATGTTTGTTTTAAATGTTGAGAAATAGTAGCTTGATATCGGTTAACTGTCCCGTTCTTTGGTTGATTGTGGTTCGATGTTTGTTCGATATGGTTTTGGTGATTTTATATTGTCTTTCTTTAGAATATGATGAGTAGGGGTAGAGCTAAGGTTGGAGGAGGGGGAAACTTCACCCATGTAGGAAAATCATCTTGGATGGCCTGGCTGTCAAAAAGGCCTTAAGTAACTAAGAGTTCATTGTTTCGGTTCATGATTGCCACTTGCCTAAGAATTAATTTTCTATGAGTTTTCTTGACATCCAAATGTTGGAGGGTCGATATGTCCTGTGAGATCATTCGAGGTGTGCGTAAACTGGCCTGAACACTCATGATTATCACAAAAAAATAGAGAATCAGGTTAGGAAGTTAAGAATTTTTTAGTTTAACAACAATTGGGGTGGAGGATTCGTTCATGACGTGAGTACACACTTATGCCAGTTTTGGTATTGCTCTTGTTGGCATGAAAGTTAAGTAATTGAAGTTTTTCTTTTAATTTGCCCCTAAATTTTTAGCTTTAGAATGTCGTATGTGTAAAAGTTATTATATAAAATTTTGTTTCCCCCTTTGGAAATTTCTGGCTTTGCCTTTGATCACACGTGAAGGGAAGGTCTCGACATCGATCTTGTATGATCAGGGACTGAGCTCAGTATACTTGGAATTGGTTGAATTTGACACCAAAGAAACTAAGTTCTTCCTTGTGTAAAGTCAAAGTTTCTTCTAGAGCTTGATGAGCTTGATAATATCATCATAGTCATTAGTATTCCAGAACTGGCTGTTTTTTTTTAATCATAGTAATGAGTGGTTCTGATTTTACTTGAGAATGAGCTTCTTCTTTATATAGATGTATACATATCTCTTTTCCTTGCATCTTAATCTGATTTTCTCGTTGTTGTGCCATGTTCTGATATCCAGTTAGTGTCAGTGAAGTCGAAGCTTTATTCGAGCTTTTTAAAAGCATCAGCAGCTCAGTGATAGATGATGGGCTAATAAACCAGGTAATTTTAGACGGTATTATATTTTTCATTACATGCCCTGTTCTAAATTATGCAATGCATGCATGAGGAAAGTTGAAAGTTATCTTCTGCATATATTATGGTTAATTGTGATGTAAAATAAACTTGAATTATACAAGTTCTTTTTATCTGCAATTGTTAAGTGTTGACAAATGTTATTACATGTACAGGAAGAATTTGTATTGGCTCTTTTCAAAAACAAGAAGAAAGAAAACCTCTTTGCAAATCGGGTATGTATACTATATGAACTAGTTTATTTAGTTATTCAAATGCTCAATAGTTTGATAACAATAATAATAATAATAATAAAAGAAACCCTCAAAGGTGCACACATGAGTTATCTGTAGTATTGATCGACTCCAATTTTTTAATCGAATCAATCCAACTCATGTGCAGCCCTTTCTGTATAGATGCTTTTGTTATTTGTTTGTAGTTCGAGATTTGGTAGAAGTCGCATTAAGACTGAGGAACCTTTTTTGTGTTGTAGATCTTTCAGCTATTTGATGTGAAGCATAAAGGAGTTATTGATTTTGGCGACTTTGTTCGAGCACTCCACATATTTCATCCAAATACTCCTTTGGAAGACAAGATAAAATGTAAGTATAAGAATTATGTTCCAAGTTTAAGTTCATAGCACTTATATGTTTCTTTTCTCAGATTTGTAATTCTTGTGGTGTAAAACTTAGTTTTTTGGCGTCTCTGATTGCTTAAAAATGTTCTGCAGTTTCATTTAAGCTGTATGATCTAGATAATACGGGTTATATCGAGCGCCAAGAGGTATGCTGATAAGTTCATTTCTCCTTTTCCATTATATATCCTTATACAAGTTCAATTACTCCTTTCTTCTTCCTTGCTCGCTTCACCTGCTAGTGACTTGGATGAATAATTTTAGACCTTTTTTATCTAGTTCCACTAGTTGGGACTCGAGGCTGTAATCTTTGTCAATCCCGATTATATACTTAGATGTTTCATTATGTGATAATGGCAGGTTAAGCAAATGTTAATAGCACTTCTTGGTGAATCTGAAATGAAGTTGGCGGATGAGACCATTGAGATGATACTTGATAATGTGAGTTCCCACCTCCAGAATTCAAGTTATACCATATGAGATGATCGGTTTCGTTCTTGGTCAATTAATACATGTTTTCCAGTACTAATGATTAACGAATAAGCGGAATTGTTATGTGACATGGTGGTCACATGTCACATAATACGTGTTTTCCAATACTAACGAATCAGCCGAATCATGATCGTCATTGTCATGTGAGACATGTTCACATAATACATGTTTTCCGATACTAACGAATAAGCAAAATCATAATTGTTATGTGACACGTTGCTCACATGATATATGTTTATCCATACTAACAAATGAGCGGAATCATGATCGTTATGTGACATGTTGGTCCCATAATAACTGTTTTCTAATACCAACGAATAAGCGAAATCATGATCGTTACATGACACGTTGGTCACATAATACGTGTTTTCTAGTACTAAAGAATAAAGTGGAATCATGATCATTATGTGACACGTTGGTCACGTAACACGTGATTTCCAGTACTTTGTCGTCTAAACAGAATCAGTGTTTTTCATTACTAACGAATAAGCTGAATCATTAAAAGTTTCTTTTGTGCCTTGCAGACGTTTTTGCAAGCTGATATGAACCAAGATGGGAAGATCGACTTGTCGGAGTGGCAATATTTTGTATCTAAGAACCCATCATCATTAAGGATCATGACACTTCCTTATTTAAGGTAACGAATACAAGTTGTTTTGTTCATCTCGTCGTTTAAAGAATTCAGCAACGTTTTCGACTAATTTTTTCGAGTTCTTGTTCAAAATGTAGGGATATAACCACAGCATTTCCAAGTTTTGTGTTTCATTCTGAGATTGACGAGGCTGCTGCTTGAAGAAAGTAAATAGAATTGGAATTGTGAATAGCCAGATTATAACTTCTTTACCCACATATTTATACTTTTGTTATTCTTGGATGTCAAACAGTTTGAGGTGAACTGGTGAAGATGAAAACAGGAAAATACACCATGATTTTAGATTTTTTATTTTTATTTTTTAAATTTTAATTATTTCATTTTATTTTTATTTTATTTATATTTTTTGTCTATAGATGAATATTACATCGGTCTTTGGGAGAAGTCCTTGTCTGAGTATACAAACTTGTGTGGGGATCACTTTTGTGTAAACCATCTTCCTCGCCACCTAATTTTTGCAGATAATATTTCAAATTAGAAAATATGTTTTTATGGTTTATTTTGTTTTTTTTTTTTTTTTTGAGTTCAACAATTACATGGACAAAAAGTTCATGGACATACACTAAAGCTATTATTCTTCTTGGTTGTTTTTATCTTTAATAATAATAATAATTGTTATTATTATTATTTTTTTTAATCTGGAGATTAATAATTGTTTGATTATAGATTTGAATTCCTTATTATGATCGTTGTTGAAGTGAAAAAACACCATCTTCTCCCTTCTGAGCTTTGAGTAGTTTTAGTAAAGATTTATTTTTCATTATTATTATTTCTGAAGCAAGCTTTGAGTTGGGTGCTTGAGATATAAATGATTCCATAAAATCATTAAATGAGTTTTAGAAATATATTGTATCAAATAAAAAAAAAATGTTTACAGTTAGTTAAATCAATAATAAATTAAATATAGTGTTTAAAATACTTTTTAAAAAGATATTAAAAAAAATTGAAATCGGAAAGCATTTCAAATGTAGCAAAATAGTGCACAAAATGACCTATTGATATTTGGTTAGATACAAATATTGTTATCTATTACTCACGTTAATAGTTGACATGAATTTCTAAAAAAAATGGCTATCAATTTATTTATTTATTAAAAAATGAATTAAACTATAATTGAGAGAGTGAATTCAAACTTATGAATGGAAGAATAATAATATTGATGCCAGTTCCAACTCGAGACATGCAAGTATAAAATAAAACATTATTTTAAAAAATATATATATTTAAAAAAAAAAATAAATAGGAAATCCAACATGGAAAAGGCTCGAGTAAAACTGTAAAAATGAGCCACGAGTTTAGACCTAGAAATACAAAACGACGTAGTTTAATTGATTCAAGGTTTTTCGCCGCCGTCCTCCGCCACCGCCAATCGGAGGAGGCAGCGATATTATTTCATCCTGGTTTCTTCACTTCGATAGTTCTTGAGAATTTTCAGGTTAGTTTGCTTGTTCAGATTATTCCTTGATTTATAATTATTTATCATCGTCTTCGATTTTCTCTTCTCCTTTGCTACTTTTTGTTTCCATTCGAAATTTCATTTTTCTGGCCGCATTCTGTATCATTGTATTCAAGCTAGGTTAATTATTCTGTAAATTTCAACCATCATATCTCATATGTGGATAATTTGTAGTGTAATTTCTTAATTTTTATGGCACTGATCTTAGCTAGAGAAAGATTACTGCAATCCCGTTTAACGACGGGATTTTCTTTGAAATCTGGATTAGTTTTAGCTCTGCAGATCTATGATTCGATACCAACTTGTAGTGAAAAGCTGATTTTCATAAAGGAATTTGTAAACCCTAGAGTTGCAGGGCTATGGTATATAAAACCCCAAATTCCATTTTTTCGTTGTGTTTCTACTTCTGTTCACACTGCAGAATTATGTTGGGGAGGTTCCTCTAATGCAGTACTTTTGAGAAAGTTAGAAATTGCTTTGAATGATTATCGAATTGATGAAGCGTGGGAGTTGTTTGATGATTTCAGAAGGTTGTTTGGTTTTCCAAAGGATGATGTTTTGCTCATGTTGGTTTCTCAATTGTGTTATACTTCTGATTGTAATTGGCTACAAAAGGCATGTGATTTGGTTCTTCAAATTTGGAAAGAGAAGCCGGTTGTATTGCAACTTGATGCTTTAACTAAACTTGCCCTCGGATTGGCGAGGTCCCAAATGCCGATTCCTGCTTCAGAGATTCTTAGATTGATGCTGCAGACGAAGAGATTACCACGAATGGATCTGTTGCAGGTTGTTATTATGCACATGGTGAAGACACAGGTTGGAGCATGTCTTGCTTCTAATATATTGGTTCAGATTTGTGATTGTTTCTTAGAACAGGCTGCAAGTAGAAATGACCAAGCGAAGTCGATGAAACCTGATACTGCGATCTTTAACCTGATGCTTCATGCCTGTGTCAGGTTCAGATCATCTTTTAAGGGTCAGCAGCTTGTTGAATTGATGTCTCAAACTGGGGTTGTTGCTGATGCCCATACCGTTGTCCTAATTGCTCTGATTTATGAAATGAATGGTCAAAGAGATGATCTAAAGAATTTCAAAATCCACGTTGACCAAGTTTCGCCTTCATTGGTTTGTCACTATAGTCAATTCTATGATAGCTTGTTAAGCTTGCACTTTAAGTTTGATGATTTTGAATCCGCTGTTAACCTCGTTCTAGAAATATGTCGATTTAGTGAGTCTTCTTGCATTAAAAAACATGGGCCGGACTTTCAAAAGGCTAGCCTTGTTCCAATTGGATCACAACATCTAAAGGATGGATTGAAGATAAAGATTATGCCAGAGCTACTGCAGAGAGATTCTGTTCTCCATGTGGAAGTCAAACCGGAATTTATAAGTTATAAGAGTGGGAAACTTGTTGCCAGTAACCTGGCCCTTGCTAAACTCATTCTTGAATTCAAGAGACTTGAAAAAACTTCCGATCTCTCGAAACTGTTATTTCAAGTTCAAAAAGGATCGGCATCACTTGAAGGTTCTAATTTGTGTTCTGATGTAGTTAAAGCTTGCATTTATTTAGGTTGGCTCGAAACTGCTCACGATATTTTGGATGATGTGGAAGCAGCTGGTACCGCAATAGACTCCTCAGTCTATTTCTTACTATTAAAAGCATATTACAAACAGGAAATGCTCAGAGAAGCAGATGTACTGCAAAAACAAATGGCAAAGACTGGCCTGTCCACTGCTACCGCAGACGACATGGCTAACCAAAGTTTGTTAACCGAAAACGAACCAACTACTCTCAACACATTTCTGACTGATGCTCTAGTTCAAGAAATGAAAGTGACCAATGGGATATCTCCTAAAGTTTACAAGTTGAACTCTTCCATTTACTTTTTCTGCAAGGCCAAAATGATTGAGGATGCCTTACAGGCATACAAAAGAATGCAGCAAACAGGCATTCAACCTACCAAGCAAACTTTCGAAAATCTAGCTTTCGGGTTCTCTTCTTTGCAAATGTATCGCGACATCACGATTCTATGGGGAGACATGAAGAGGAGTATGCAGAGCAGGAGTTTAGTGCCGAGCCGAGATCTTTATGAGTTCTTATTGATGTGCTTTCTTCAAGGTGGTTACTTTGAGAGAGTGATGGAAATTGTTGGACATATGGAGGAGCAGAAGATGTTCACTGACAAGGGAATGTACAAAAATCAGTTTCTAAAGCTTCATAAGAATCTTTATAGAAGATTAAAGCCATCAGAAGCCAGGACTGAGGCACAGAAGATTAGGTTGGAATATGTTAGAGCATTCAAAAAATGGGTTGGTATTTACTGAAATTATACATGAAGTTTGATACTAGTGTGACAATTATTTGTATTGTTTAGATTTTTGTAGAACAATCTCTGGGAATAGTTGGAGGCCATTGAATACAAATGTCTTAACTAGGGATCCAAAAGCAAAGATGTTTTTTTTTTATCCGATGTGAGCAATTCGAACGCCTAACTTGATTACTAGATTATACATCATATCACTTAAGTATGCTCTTGTTGGAAAAAAAAAAAAAAGAAAAAGAAAAAGAAACAAAGATCTTATACTAGATCTCTCAACTATCTCTCTTTCACTAATCTCTCTTTCAACTATCTCTCTAATATATATTCCCTTCTCAGGCCAAAAACAAGAAGTTTAAATTCACATAATTTTATTATACTAGATGGGTTAATCTTATCGCTAATAGTGGGTTTGACTAAATACGTATTGATGTTTTCCTATATTTTCAAATTCACAAGCCAGCATCTTCTTCAGATTTTGAATTGAAAGAGAATAAAGTTTTGGTATATACATGGCATAATAATCAAGGTTACAGATTCAAATTTCGAATAAAATAGATAATGAGTTTAATCCATGGTGGTCACCTACAAAAATTAATTTCTTACGAATTTTCTTAAATTCAAATATTGTAGGGTCAGACAGTATGTCCCGTGACACGGATATAAAAAAAAACAAAAGTAAAGTGATTTTTTTTTTTGTAATGAATAATAGAAGTAAAAAAATTTTATGAATATGAACATTTTAGAAAAAAAATAATTAAATATGACAAAAGCTGATTCAATTATAACTTCAATTAAATCGGATTTCTATTCTATACTAAGGAACGTCAAGAATAATATCGGAAATTTAGAAAGAATAGACGTATTTTGAAACAACGTAAAATTTAGATGATTATTTTATTTCTTTTATAAATTAGCCCTAAAAATACATTTATTAAAATTTTGTAATTGTATGGGCCGAAATCAAGGAATGGAAACATAATGGACCGAAATGTACCCGGTAGGCCCAAACCAGTAACGAACCGAGTTCACCGACGTTGTCAATTTAAACGAGTCCGCGTATCAGATTCCCACAGAAAACTCTCCGCTTCAGTCGAAATTCCAAATTAATTTCGTTTTTGCTCTTTAATTGATCGAAACCATCACAATTCGCCGCCCAGATAGCCGGAGTTCATCCCTCCGATGAATTTCTCCGAGCAAAATGTAGATATATTCGGCGAAGAGTTCGAAAACGAAGAGGAAAACAACGACAACGACAACGGCCACCATGATGCTGCTCGGTCCTCTTCTGGTTCCTCGTCGTCTTCTGGTTCATCTTCTTCTTCGAATTCTTCGTCGTCTAATGCTAGCGATGGCGGCCGCAGTAGCAGCGGAGGTAGTGGGAGTACGAGTAGTGCCGAAGAAGAAGACGATAATGGCGAAGAAGTAGAGCAGAATCAGGACAGAGAGTATTGTCGGGGATATGAGGATAGGGATCTGTTTGGTTCTGATAATGAGGATTATTGTAAGGCGTTTGCTGTTAGTCCTTATCCTGTTCCAGGTAATTTCAGTTTGGATATAGCTACTGTTTGATTTGTTTACATGATTCACTTTTCTATTTGATGTATTCTGCTTGTGTTTCTGGATATGGAACTGTTTCTGTTTATGTACTATTATTCTGTTCTGGGTATGAATTTTTGGAGGGAGTGATTGATGTGTTTCGATTTTTTAATGTTTTCCTTTAAGTCTTTAGTTTGAATTGATTGAAGGGATTTTAAAATTGGAATTGACTTCCAGTTTTGGGTTGATTGAGCATGAAGTATGGAATGAACTAAGGGGGTGTTTGGGCCACCAAGAATAAGGGGGAGAATGGGAATGGGGATGATTTTGGCCACCGAGAATCATTTCTCCCATAATCACGTTTTGGGTTGATTGAGCATGAAGTATGGAATGAACTAATTGTTGAACTGGACTGAAAGTAGTATCTATTCACCACCAGTAATTTGAAATATTAAATTGGAAATGTAGGCCGATAAACATTTTGTTTTTTGTTTATCGTTTTTGGAAATGAAGCCTATATTAACTACTCCAAAGTCCAACCTATAATTTTTGTTACTTTCATATCTACATTTTACTTATACTTTTAAAAACCAAATCAAAATTTGAAAACTAAAAAAAGTAGTTTCCAAAAAATTGTTTTAGTTTTTAGAACTTGGTTTGAATTCAAGTATTACCTCAAGGGAAGATGAAACCGTTTTAGAGAATTTACGTGAAAATAAGCTTTAATTAAAAAAAAAAAAAATCAAATGGTTATCCAACAGGGGTTCAGTGAATGCAAGTTAAATTTAATTCTTTATTTTCTATGCCTATATTACTAGAAAAGTTATGTACGAATAATAGAAGAGACAAGGGAGAGATTCATAATTTTCTCAGTCGATTAATTTTATGGCAGTCTTACCTGCAGTAAGGAATAATAACAGCCATGCTAGAGGAACATTTGGGCGAGGTCGTTGGGAAAATGATAGAGGACCGGGCCTCCTTCCACGGCCTGGACCATTTTCTCAAAGGCATGATTTTGGTCGTGGCTACGGGTCAAAGTTTTCTAATGGCCGTCAAGATGAACGCTTTGTCTCAGACATGAAGCTTACTAAAAGTGAAGAAACACTGGCGAGAAAGTGTATTGCTTTTCAGGAGGTATGCATACTGTTTGTTCCCACAAATTGTCAACATATACATTCAGAATAATTTTGTCAAACTGGTTGCTTAAGTGGCCTGTGTTTGTATGGTAAGTTCCTTATTAGGTGGTGGTTAAAAGACGATTTTAGTATGTCGCTTTTATCATTGGGTTCAATATGCAGTTTGCATTTTGTCATGCTTCGAGAGAAGCTAAACTTTTATGGATACTCTCATTCTATAATAAAGTTTGTTCATTTGTCATTTTTTATTCTTTGCTGATCTTAATTTATGACAGCCTTGTGAACTTGCTTGCTATAGTCGTGCAGAAGGCGGAGATGTCTACTTTGACGACAGCAACTTGGTAAGCTAGTTAGAGATGATTATGATTTCTTCATATAATTTTTCATAGATTTGTTCTCGTCTATAAATATTTTTGCCGGTACTAAAGTTCTGTTTTTGCTTGTACTAGAGGCTCTTTAAGCGCCTTATTACTGAAGATATCGGAGCTGATTTAAACCAAGGTTTTGACACTTTTATTGAGAAGAAAGGTATGCTTGTATATATCTTGATTTCATTTTTCCTTAAAGCTATGTATTAGCTGGTATATATGTCAAATTAATTATTTTAATCATTCTTTTAGGGTACAATGTGTAGAAATATCTTCTATATGCTTTTGAGTATTGTATAACTTGCTTTTCATTTTATTTAGACTTAGGTTCTCAGGGTTTTGGTGACCTTCTTTCCTGCATTAGGGATAAAAACATCCCTCTTCAAAACAACATTCATTTTGTGGTGAGCCACTTTTTAGTTTCTAGATTTCAACTTTGGTCTCTCTATCAGTCAATTACTAACGACTTTGCCCTCTTGTGCTTCCAGACTTTTCGTAACAATCTTAACAAGGTACTTTTGGTTATGCCGTGTCTTTACATTTTTTACTGTTCAATGTTTCTTTTGTGCATCTCATAAAATATCCGGAAGTTGTCATGGTTTACATATGGCTTCACCAATGATTATATTCTCCTGATGACTGACATCAATAGCTTAAAAAATTTTGTATTGGGACATACATACGAAGTTTTTTTTTAATCGTTTTGGAATCTATCAGATTTTTCATCCAATAGCTGAAGGTAGTCATGTTTTCTTTTTGGTTCTCATGGTGTTTCTATTGTCCTGATGCTAATGACACTGAAATGTGTGGACACATGATTTTTTTTATTCGGAGCTTTTATTAGATAGCACATATATTCTAGATGATATAGATGCTCCTGTTCCAGTATCACTATGGTGTTAAAATTCTGTTTTTGATGCAGATAATGGCTACTGCTTATATTCGTCATGAGCCTTGGGAAATGGGTGTGCATAAAAGAAATGGTGTTGTATACCTAGATGTTCATAAATTACCAGAAAGACCACAAAGTGAATTGGAGCGTCGAAGGTACTAGACCTTTATTGTGCTTTCCGGAAATTTATTAGAATTAGATTGCATATAACTAATCCAAGCTGATGTTGATGTAAGCTCATGTGGGCTGAGAATCATAAGTATTTTATCTGATTGCCCATCGTGTTCTCAGGTTTCTGTTATAATTTGATTCTCATACTTAAAAATAAAAGCATGAGCTGAATGTTAGTTAATACAACAGGAGCTACGCGAGATTTTAGATAGTTGAAACTGCAGTGCAAGCCAACTCTCTTTGGACACTTGTGACATTAGTTGAGCGGTTCTTATAATAAGTAGTTCAATATGAATTGTGAATAGGAACTAAGTATAATGATTAAAGTAAAAGACTCTCGGCCAACAAGAGCAATAGCTCAACTGACATTAGTGTGTGTGCCCATGACCAAGAGGTCATGAGTTCGAATCCCCACTCCAAATTGTTGTACTAAAAAAAAGTAAATGGAACTGTGAGGATGTCAGTAAGTATATTTTTTTCTATTGCCTTTTCTATTTGGCTGTTTTCTAATTCTATGATACATGCACAAAATTGTGTTATTTCAATTTTCAAATTATTTATTGGTTTGTTCAAACAGTTTAAATAGTGCCTTGATAACCGTTGTCTTATAGGTGCTATTGGGGTTACTGTTTTGAGAACCTTGCTACGGAGGATCCAAGAAGAGACGATGGAGAAGGGATCCATCATGTAGATGCAAATGCTGAGTATTGTGCCGTGATTAAAACAAAATTAGGTGCTCATCGCATTCTGATGGGAGCTGAAATGGATTGCTGTGATTCAACTGATGAAGGAAGGAGATTTTATGTTGAACTAAAAACGAGCCGTGAGGTTGACACTAATGAAAAAATATTATGCTACTTAGTACTTATAATATTTCTTTTATAGTCTAGGTTTTCAGTGTTTTACTTTACTTTGCACTTATAGCCTGTATCTTTTCCTTGTTATTTGCAGTTGGATCGGCGTAGTGAAGAAAGATATGAGAGAGAGAAATTGCTTAAATTTTGGGTATATTTGCATTTTTTGAATTTTTTCCGTTTGGCTTTGGATCAGTTAGTGCCTTTGTTGTTGACATCGTAGTTTTAGCATGGGAAGCATACATTTTTAACCAAGCACACAAATCAAGCGTTAATAACTTTACCTATTCCCTTGCGACGGCTGTGGAAACACTGGACTATTATAGGGATAGTCGTAGACTCGTAACCAAGGGAATACGGCTGTGGAAACACTGGACTATTATAGGGATAGTCGTAGACTCGTAACCAAAGATGTGAATTTAAGATCCTTATTTAGGAAAAGATGATGCCACTTTTAAGATTTTTTTATGATAACGACCTTCCTTGAACAAGATCTGTTCTAGTCCTTGTGTTCTAAAGTGACAAGGGACATGATGAACTGGCATTTTGTTTGTTATTTTTGTCACATGGAACCAATACCCTCGAGTCCTTGACAGGCTGATTTTCACTGATTCATACGGTTAAGAACTGCTTAAATATTATGTGTTAGACTTTTTGGACCACAAACTCCCTCCATTTCGTGATTATAGCTTAACATCTTAATTAACACACTGGGTCTTTTGTAACTTTTTTATATATGAATTAAAAGTTATGTTATATAGGGTTTTGGGTTTTTGTGTGTGCCTAGTCTCCTATTCTTCTCATGCTGTTGCTAATGTATGTGTGTGATGTCAACCTCATGCCAGTTAGTTGAGGAGTTAGTGTCAACCTCCTGCTGCCGTTGGCACGTTGCTAATGTATCAAAAGTTATGTTTATTTAGGTTGTTAGTTTAGGAGTTCGTCTAGTCTCCTATTCTTCTCATGCTGTTGTTAATTTAAAATGGTCCTCTCCTTTGCTGTTTTCCTTTTTAAGGGAGGCTAGGGAGTGTGAAACAAAAATTTCTGTTCTCATGAAATTCTGAATTTGTCTTTGGATTCATCCAGTTACTTCCCTCTTTCTGTAAGAAGTGATTATGCAGAACCTTTTATTCAATTCTAAGTGCAAGCATTGATTTGGTTGCATTTTTTTTTGTTGCAGATACAATCATTCTTAGCTGGTGTACCGTATATCGTTATTGGATTCAGGTAACTTATTCATTTAGCTGGCCTCTTTTATTTGGTGGATGGAAGTTTGTGAATAGAAAGAAAAGTCCAGAGGGAGAGCGACTCTTTGCAAGGAGGTTTACCTACAGAAGTTTGATGGAATTCCTTGCCTCACTGATTCCTTATCCTTTTTTTTTCCTCATACTAGAAAAAGTGAACGAATTGTCATAGCAAGGGAGATAAAAAATGGAATGAGCTTCTAGTATTGTTGGTCTAAGCTTCGTGGTTGATGGCCAACAACTCCTACAATTTCTGTACCTTCTTGAGCCTTGACCTTATTTAAGGAAATGGCCGTAGTAGGGCCACACTACAGCCTTAAATTTTAAAGTCTGAGACCCGTATACTTCAGGCTAATCAACTTGGTGGCCACACCCCCTCCTGAGTTTGTTTCTTTTTAAGCCGTTAAAAAGTATATAAAACTAACTAAAGGTCTCGTTTGGAAAGTCAAAGAATGGATTTTTAAGTCATTCTAAACAAGCACTAAAGTTACGTGCGGTTTAAATCTTCCTTCTTTCACCAAAAATAGCATTCCACATTCTTCTTTTTCACCAACTGATGGCATTACCTTGTTGATACATTAATTTCGTTGCAGGCCGTAGGATTTAAATTTAGTTTTATGTATACTCACTTCATCTTCATTTTATGCAGGAATGATGCTGGCCAACTTGTTCGCACGGAAAGATTGAGAACTAAGGACATAACTCAGAGAGTGAAAATGAAAAACTATTGGCAGGTATTTGATTTTTTTTTTTTTTTTTGGAGTGGATCTTCTTCTCTAAAATAATTAGATACGCAAGCTTTAGTCTGGGCTAAGAAAGTTACAAAAAAGTTACAAAAAAAAAAAACCCTTCCGTTTAGCTCAAACAGGAGATAAACGTAGTTCCTAAAAGGTTTTGATAACTTTCTCGAAGATAAAACCACTACAATACAGGCCCAATAAATAGAAACCAATCTCTCTTCTCCCAGAAAGTTATATTTGAATTGTGAATAAGACCACACACCTTAGCAAGAAGCCTAGAATTATCGTGAGTTGGCTTAGTGGTTGAGAGAAGAGAACCTATCAAAATCAAAAGGTTAGGTTCAATCTATGGTGGCTACCTACTTAGGAATTAATTTTCTATGAATTTATTCGTCAGTTAAATATTGTCGGTTCAGACGGTTTACCTCGTGAGAATAGTCGAGGTGTATATAAGCTGGTCCAAACACTCACATATAAATTAAAAAAAAAAAAAAGAAAAAAAAGAAACCCATAAACCTTTGCTAAACTCTTTTCTTTTTATTGAGCTAAGCTTTTATTTGTAGTGTTAACAGAAGTTTGGTATTTCGGTTCGTTTCACCTCTTGTCCTTAATATCTTATAACGACAGCTGATTTGCAGGGAGGAGTCTGTCTGGCTTTTGCTGATGAAGTGCTATGCTGGTTATATGGAACAGTCAAAGAAAGTAAGTTCCTCTCCTATACTTCACATTGCTCCGATTAGATTTGTTTAACTGGTTGCAGCATATTATCATAAATCAATGAACTAATTTCAAATTACTCATCCACTCGCCACACGGTCATATATCAAAGAACTTACTTTTTTTATTCATGGTTCAATGTTTACTTCAGATGAAGATTACATATTGCAATTTGCACATCCTTTCAGTCGTTTAGAGCTTCTTCAAGCCTCCTCATGCCCAGATGCTATCACTCGTCACATCGAGCTGTTGTTGTCGTGTGAAGGTTCCTCCCACACACTGTAAATCTTGAAGCGCAGATTCAAGGTTAAGTTAGTAATTATCTTTCATTTCAAACTATATCGAATTGTTATCGTCGGTTATTTTGATTATATGCTCAGCCATTAAAGTAAAGGCTAAAGTACCTCAGCTCTCAAGGAAAAATGCAAAATATTGTAGGGCCTAACAGGTATAGCACCCCATAGGAGATGGAGGAAAAAAGGAGAGATAAAGATAGAAGAAAAAAGGACAAAATAAGCAAGGAGCTTTATTTTGCACAGGTATAATAATTGTTTTGGGTAGCTTGATTTGTTGTTATCATGAGACATCAACTTCAACTCCATTCCATTCCCTTGTCTGTTAGCAGATTGGATCTCAATGCCAATTTGTTTCTACCTTTTTCTTTTTCTTTTTTTAATCTTTTATTTATTTATTTTTTTTTATAGTACACTTTTGCAACTGGTTAATGTGCTGAAACGATTAGATTAGTTTCTTTCAATAGAATGTACATATTTTCTGAATAGTTAGCTAGCCTGACCAAGATTCAACTATATATTTGATTAAAATGTCAAAGCTTTGGAGTCAATATCTCACCCCCAATCATCATGATTGGCCTTAGTCTGTATGTAGTAAATTACGTAGAAATTAATTTTTTACGAGTTTTCTTGATAGTCAATTTTGTAGAGTCAATGTGTCTCGTGAGAATAGTTGATGTGTGTGTAATTTTGTTCAGACACTTATGAATATAAAAAGAAAAACAAAAAATGCAACCTCGTGGTAAAAAACATCAGATGTTTGGAGATGAGTTTATGAACGAAAATAGATGCTAGACGTGTGGAGATGTGGTAAAGGCTTTTGAAGCCCTTGTGTTAGGGTGTGTGAAGTCTCCCTCAAATTAGTGTGTAAAATTTTATATTATAGTCTCAACAACAGCATAACTTAATTAACTTTTTTTTTTTAGAAAATCAAAGTATCTTCTTATAACTAAGAAATTTTAAAATTTTGGGTTCAAATCTTCCATCTTACTCAAAATACAATATTTCATAAAAGAAGAAATGGAAACAAAAAGATAATGTTTTCTGGATGTTTCTATTCTTGTTCTAAAGCCATCTAAACTTAATCAACTCAATGACATGAACTAAAAGAGATCATAATAATTTCATAAATTTCTCCAACCTATTTCCCTTCAGTTATGATGACTTTTGATTATTTCTGGCAGATTCATCTTTTAAATGTTTGCACAAATTTGGTCAATGTTTATGCACCATTACTAGTTTGGCATGTGAAAGATGTTATATCTATTCTACATTTTTCTTCTTGCTACCTTTTAAATAGAAAAGAAAAAAAGTAGTACTTATTTTTTAAAAGAATAAATAGTAATTGTTATACCTTTGTTCTTATAAAAGAAAAAATATAGCATTGATGAATATAGTTTAATGGTTAAAACATATTTACTTATAAAATGTTTAAGGTTTGCCAACGAGAGCCTAGCCATGTCCCTAACCAAATAGTTGAGATTAAATTTTCAATTTATTAGATCTAAAAAATAAAAATATTTTTTTTAGTACTAATTAGGAGAAGGGATTACTGTTTTCAAATAAATGAAAGTCAATATCGATTTTCATGATCGAGTGTTTAAAGTGAATTACTACCACAATAAACATCAACCCTTTTGATAAAATAAAACCTTTTATGCTAATTTAATTATTCAATCGTAAATGAATATTTCAAACTACAACACATTTTCACTCATCATTTTTCATCGACTAATACATTATTATTAAAATAAATTAAAGCATTTAGCAATTAAAGTGTTGAGATTCGATTGGTTTTTCATCACTTAAATTTATTCCTTAATATTTTTTTTTCTGTCCATTAGATCAACTCAAATCCTAACTTAAAGGAGATATTATTGTTGGTATGAACTTACGAAATATTAAAACATGATTTTAAAAAACTACTATTTTTTTCCTTAAGGGAATAAAGAATACTACTATTATTATTAGGAAATATAGTAAAAATAAAAAAAAATAAAATGGCCTATTACAAAATGCGAGTTGTCGCTGCCGATTTATTGTCAACCGTATCGGAAAGTTGTTTGTATAGATATAATCGCCGCCCTTCTCTGTTCAAGATTTACCCAAATCCAGTCCGCCATTGATAACACCTTCTCTGCTCTATCACTCTCTCTCAGATTCCATTTACCAATTTCTCTTCCTCTCGTTTCCCTCTTTCTTGCCATGTTTCTCCCACTGACATAGCCCCTTTTCCGCCCTCAACCGCCGGCGATGCACCGTGGCCAAGGTCCGCTTGGCGGCGGCGGCGCTTCCACTCTGGAGGTCGGCTCCGTCGAGCGGAAGCATATCAACGAGGCTATCGATAAGCAGCTCGAGCGATCCTCCCCCTCCACCTCTCGCGCGGCCACTAATGGCAAGGAAAAGCCCTCCGCGGCTCAGCCTGTGATAATGGCGAATCCACCGTCTGATCAGAGAGACTCTGGTGCGTTTTCCCCCTCTTTGTTCTTGTTTTTGTTTTTGCATCGATTTCTTCTGTCTACGTACTTTTCGACTTGTTATCTGTTTCTGCTTTGTTCAGAATCGAATTGAGGTTTTGTTATTTTAGCTTTGCGTGCAAGGTTTGCGTATCTGTATCTTCGTGTTCTTTATGGGAATTTGTGGATCCGACAGTGCCCTTCCATGGTTTATTGTGTTAACAGTTATAAGTATTTTCGAGCCTCGTGCTTATGGATGGATGATTTTGATTACTCCCTTTAGGGATAGCGTATACTTCTTATGATGGCTGCAGTTATTCAGTTTTATACTCATCCTTATTGCTTTGATTACCTTAGAGAGTGCTTTTCTTTTTGTAAATTTTGTTTTGGTTGAGAAGGATCTCTGTCCTGCATTGTTATGTTTTGAATTAAGGGTGTGTTTGTGCTGCCAAGAACGATGGGGAGAATGAGAATGGAGATAATTATCAGTATTTGGGCCACGAGGAATCATTCTCCTTCTAATTACTTTTTATTTCCCCACAACAACTTTTATACACCACATCACTATTTTTCACTTTCATCATACTCATTCTTTTATTTTTTCCAGAATCATTCATTTCACTCCAAACACAAATAATCATTCTCCCCATAATCATTTCCTTTCCTATTCTCCCTCTAATTCTCATTCTCCCATAATCATTCTCATTCCCCTTTCCCCAAACGCCCCCTTAGTGATAACATGTCCAACGTTCAATTCAACAAACAGTATTGTTATTGTTTTTAAATCATGGGATTTAAAAGAATTTCTTAAAAACTTATGCATTCCACCAAGCCAGAGGATAAAGGTTTATTATTTGGGTTAGAATTTATGATTGTTGTTCTAGTTTATTTGTGTAACACTATTTTATGAAATCTGCAATCATATTCTAAATTATTCACCCGATGCCTTGTCCTTTGCAGATTTGCCCCATTCTCTATCAAATAAAAAATCTTTGTAACATAGCTTTATTTCTCTACCTATCAGAATAAACACTGCAATACTTTTTGGAACGATTGAATATTTCATTAGAATGAATGCTTTCCCCGCTAATCAATGCTGACTTTGATTATTGGCTGATGGGAGGAGAGGATGAGCGTACTTGTGATTTTTTTGTGACATATATTGATATAGATGTTATTCAAGATAATTTGCTGTCCAAGAACATTGTCCAAGTTTTTCTGCCTTCACCATTCTTCTCTATTATAAAACTAAAACAATTAGCATATTGCTAATTACTCAATTGACAACAGGCATTATTGACTTGCAGAAATAAAAATTATTGAGAACTTATGCTCTACTTTTCTTTTTTGGTTTAGTTGCAGAGGAGTCTGAGACTGACACTGAAGAGTCAGATGTCAGTGGATCTGATGGTGATGATACATCTTGGATTTCATGGTTTTGTAATCTGCGAGGAAACGAGTTTTTTTGTGAAGTGGATGATGACTATATACAAGATGACTTTAACCTTTGTGGGTTAAGCAGTCAAGTTCCTTACTATGATTATGCTCTTGATTTGATTCTGGATGTTGAATCCTCTAATGGTATGATTAATGCATTTATAAGTATTCTGAGATATTCTTCCTTGCTTTATTCAAGTATACGCATATCAAAGAAATCATTTATTGAAACTTGAAAGGATCTCCATTAATAAATACATAGATCTAAAAACATCTTGCAGGTGTTCTCTATGATATAGTTAATGCCATCACAAGAGTAATTGTATTTTTATTCTTAAAGTTTCTTTTGTTGGCTGTTAAATATTTCAAAATGACGATTAATTTTGCAAGGACATTGCATGCTTGACCCTTAAAGGGAAGCCATCAATAGGGTATTGAAAGTATTCCACCCATTTCCTTGGAGGAAAACTCTTAGTTGCAAGTATTTTTGCCTTTTTTATATCCATGAATGTTTGATTCAGCTTGTGTGCCCCCTGACTGATTTTGTTGGACAAGTATTTGAGGCGACTATATTTATTTGTTGTAAGGGAACTCATAGAACATTAAATTCTAAGTTGGTAGTTACCATGGGATGTATTTAGGTTGGTGCCACCATGGTGCCACCATGATCTGAACTCATTCTTTGTGTGCGCTTTAATTTTTTTCCATTGTCTCACTAGGTTACCGTTACCCCATGGTGATTTATGCTTATTTTCTTTAATAATCATTTGACAAATCAATTAGGTCTGGGATGTGACAAATCAATCTGAATGGGTGAAATATGCAGGTGATATGTTTACAGAGGAACAGAATGAACTAGTTGAATCTGCAGCTGAAATGCTTTACGGTCTAATTCATGCAAGATACATATTGACTAGCAAAGGCATGGCTGCTATGGTGAGAATCTTTTGTTGTGTCTTCTTCTATTTATAATGCTTGTTCTACCAATGGTCAGAATAATAACCCATTATGATTTTCACAGTTGGACAAGTTCAAGAATTATGACTTCGGGAGATGCCCTAGAGTTTTCTGCTCTGGACAATCTTGTCTTCCTCTTGGTGAATCAGACGTTCCTAGAGTAAACATTGTCAAGATATACTGTCCAAAGTGTGAAGATGTTTATTATCCTCGATCCAAGTATCAAGGTAGTCTCCTTTATTCTCATGATCATATGTTCAACTACTTGTATGCACATTGTTTTTTTTTATTCAACAACATTTGGGGAGGGGATTTAAACCTATGTTGTAGATGATGTCACCGGAGCTAGGCTCCTTTTGGCATGCACATTGAACATTTGTTATCAATTTACGCTATAATCATACACATTTTATGTCATTCTAGTTTTTTTTAGTTGAAAAGGCTTGATAGATGAGGATAAGGTCCGGCGGGCTTAATGGTCAAGAAGGCCTTGGAGAACCTAAAGGTTATGAGTTCAATCCATAGTAGTCACCTCTCTAGGAATTAATTTCTTACGGATTTTCTTGTTATCCAAATATTGTAGAGTCAAGCGGGTTGTTTCGTGAGAATGATCAAGATCCGTGTAAATTGGTCCACACACTCATGGATTATAAAAAATACTTGCTGAAAATAAAATGTGACATGTTTTTGTTAAGACACAATTTTGATATTGATAATAATAGATAGAAGTTACAATGCTGTAGTCATTCGAGAGGCCTGGTCTTTCACAAGTATTGACCAAGACAACATTACCAAAATATGCCTATCCCCAAAGAACCTGAACTCCCCTATTTATCTAAAACATTAATAGTTAATTACTACTATGCCCTTACACTTATTATAATAATATCCCCAGACTAATACTCCGTAGGGCTTTAACAGTTTTCAATCACTTTTCAATCACTGAATTGCATTTAAGCCTTATATATGTTTGTGAATGATAAGAATCCACTTTAGAATCAGATAGATAGTAGTCTTCACACGCTTGCATTTTGCTTTACTTCACCATGTTCTTTAATTTTGTATAGACATTGATGGAGCTTACTTTGGAACTACATTTCCTCATCTCTTCCTGATGACATATGCACACCTTAAGCCGCAAAAAGGTAATCAGGACTACGTTCCGAGAGTGTTCGGATTCAAGGTCCACAAGCCATGAAGCTGAATTAGTTTAGTGTGGTGAGTTCTATGCATATCTCTGTTTTTTGTTGCTAATACTTCTCTATGGAAGAACATACTCTGAGAATTAGTTTAGCAGATGCCTCATTTGAGAATAATAATCATGAAGAATCCTCCCTTTATTTGTGACCCAATGTTAGAATGAAGCATTCGTTTTACCCCTTTTGAATGGAGTTACCAATTCTTATGATGGCTCGTATTTAGTGAGCTTCTTTAAGTCCCCACACACACAAAAAAAGACCTATTTTTGGCAGTTTAAGTAATGGAGATAATTTTCTCTGCACCCAATAGTTTTATAATGACAACAGATATATAGGTTGTCACTATGCCTTTATGATTTATCTTTTGGTTTTTTGTTTCCGTTACCGTCTGGATCGGCTTCCTACTATATTTGGTTGACAAGAAATGTGGTGGCTTAGGTAGGTGATCATTCTAGATTGAAGTCTTTTTATTTTACTTTTCATGAATACCCCGTCTAATTTATATGCACTTCATCTATTCTCATGGTATAAACCGAACTTGAACTGATTATTCCCTCTTAACACTTATAACACATGTTTCTAAGGTTTTTATTGACCATTAGGTCAAATCCATGATGACTATTTATTTTTTGATTTTTTGAGAATTTGTTCGATGTAAATTATTCCTAATGAAAAGGGTCGATATGAATAGTCACACGAACCTTGTGAAGCAAGGATGGTAATTGGCTTAGTTTTTTCAAAGAATATTATCGTTCGAAAATGGGTGGAGTCGAAACATACGATCGAGGTTAACTATTTAATGTTTAAACCAAATGAATAATGCTTAGATAAAGGTGTGAGTTTTTTCAATGGGGTATGAGTTTTCTAATTTTGCATCTTTGTTTAATTATAGGGACTCCACTTTGCCTGGACAAATCTGATGGTATGGAATTAGCATAATACTATTCCATTCCCTTGATAGACACTTGTGCTACCCCCTCAAATCAACATTCTTTGATAGCTACTTAGAGCTAAAGGATTCTCTTTTTATTGAGTGAAGCTTCAATTTTATTTGTAATTTTCATTTGTATAAACCGAGTTAACATCATGCCTTACTTTTCTAGACGATTAAAATATACTTTTTTTTAAACCCTAGATGATTAACACACAAAATTTTGTATTAATTATCATTATTATTATTGTTGGACTAATTATTATATTTGAATAATGGGGATTTTTCATGAGTAACAAAAAATAAAAAAAAATAAAATTCTATCGATGTCAAAATTTTGGAAAACAAAATCAAATTTGCAGCTTCAAATTGAAAATGATAAAGGTTGGATGTAGTTTACTATCTGCAACCAATTTTCTAAAAAATAATATATATAATCATTATTGTAGATATTGATTTGAAGTCTTGTTGAAAAGGGTACTATTGGATATTTAAATGTATAATTAAAAAATTCCAAAGTAGAACACTATAACTCTTAGTTTTTAAATTATTCATAATTCTAATTTGATGTGGGGAAAATTAAAATTTAGTGTCTTGATTTTAAAACTAAAATTTAATTCTTAAGATTTCATAAAATTTAAAAAATTGTTTGTAATTTTGTTGAATTAAGTTGGTAGATGTAACTGTTCATATTTAAATGATTTGATTTTTTTTTTGTACAATTAATCAATTAACTCATAGAGTCATTATATGTAGATGAAATATAAAGATTATGTTTTAGGTTTGATTAAATTTTAAATTTGTCCAGAAAATCATTGATCAAAGTACATTCTACCAACAATAATTCTTTTGTATCATTTAAAAATATTTATTTCAAGTTTGTCAAGAAAATCATTGAACTTAAAAAAAAATAAAGTGAATAATTTTCAGACAAAAGCCTCTGCCGAGAAACAAAGAATCAGACAATTTTACGTGCAAATGAATGGAAGGGAGAGAAATTACCATTGCTGCTTGGCCGACTACATGATCTCTCGAGAATATTTGGTGAAAAAAGTTGAAAGAACAGAATTGATTGTTTTAGAATGTAAATATAGAATTCGTCCCAACAAGAAACCGTTGTAGTCTAGTTGGTTAGGATACTCGGCTCTCACCCTAGAGACCCGGGTTCAAGTCCCGGCAACAGAATATTTTTTCTTTTCATTTTCTTTTTTCTGTCTCTAAAATTTGGTCCACATTCAGTTCAATACTTAATCATCCTAAGTTTACATAAAATTTGAACTTTAGATAGTAGTTTGATAAATATGAGAAAGGGAATCAAAGTGTTGGACAAACCAAAATGAAATTGATAGATTCATATCAAATGAGCTTCACTAAGATGCATTAGTTACTATGAGGAATATGTATATATATATATACACACACGATATACACAATTCCTCACAATCTTTAATTTATTACACAAATTAGTTAACTTTGTATTCCTTTTTCCCTAAACATAGATTATTCAAGGAAAGGTGCTAGACGTGCACCTAAAGCACCAAGCGAGCCTATATACTGTATTAAATTTTTTTTTTTTTTCAATAGATAATGACGATGTTTAATAGACTATTCGATCAACCTTGTTTATTACATCTTAACCCGAATAGTTCAAACCAACTCAATCTATTATATGGTTGAGTTTAAGTACAACAAAAAATTGAATTAAATTGTCTATGGCCCAAATTCAACCGAACCCACAAATATCTCAATTTATTAAAAGTTAATATCAATATAAGAGGGAAACAACCATGTCAGAAACTATGCTAACATTTATTTTTTCACAGTAGTTTTTTCAAGTTCTCAAAAGTAAAGCTAAGTAAACTTGTGTATTGAATTTCTAACAAAAAAGGCTTTTTTTCAAGATTCTGTAGTTTCATTTGGGCAAGTTATCCAAATGCCTATATAGTTCCTGGCTGTACAATTGAGAGCAGTGAACAAAAAATTTACACAAGAATATATAATTGAATGGCTGCTTCAAAAAATCAAGCACTCCAAAAAAGACAGGGAAAAGCAAAAAGACGCATTTACCCCAATCTAAAAATGCTAGTAAGCAATGCTCACCACGGCACTTGGGTCACGTTGCAAGAAGGCCACAAAAACCTGCAATACAAACCACACATATATTTAACATATCTTCAAAGTGGCAGATTTTCACCTATGAGTTTCTTTCTTTTCTTATAAACTTTAATATATATATATATATCCGTGATTATCTGGGCCAGTTTGAACATGCCCGACTATTGTTACGAGACATGCTGCTTGACCTTAAAATATTTGGATTTTAAGGAAACTTGTAGGAAATTAATACTCAGGTAGATGGTCATCATAGATTGAATCTTTTACCTCTTAGTTCCTCAAGACCCTCTTGATTACTAGGTCACTCCATGATAGTTATAAACTTTTTAAAATGTTCAAAATCCCAAAATTTGAAAACTTAAAAGAGTCTTAAAAGAGAGTCTAATGGAATGTTTTGAGTTTTGCTTAATCAAGTTATGCATGTACTTACACAAGGCAAAGTTTTGAGTTTCTTGATGTATATTTGAAAAACAAACAAAAAGAGAACTAAGTCATTTTCATAAAAGTACACTGTTTGACTAGGGTCAATGACAGCCCCCAATACTAAATACTCAACTCTAGGAAGGCTGAAAGGAAATATTAGGAGTAGGGCGTCCTGGACTAGATAGGCTTTATGTTTCTTGTTGACAAACTTCTTACCTCTATTCTTCTTTTTTTTGGATAAGGAGCAATAACTTCTTACCTCTATTCACATTGACTAACGCCAGTATATGTTGAAAAAATGACATTGGCTAAGGGAATTAGAGAATATGGGGTTTCATCTCAAAACCAATTGGCAATAAGTGGGAGTAACTCATCTTTTGTATATTGTTATGAGGTCTCCACTCTTTCCGTTGTGGGATCCTTAACAAAGGGAAGTGGAAATAGCCCGTGAGAGAGTATAATGGTAAGGCAGAGCGGGCTTAGCCTAGCGATAATTGGCATATCGATTATGAGATTGCAGATTCAAATCCCCCAATCCCTTTGTTGTACTAAAAGAATAGTATATTGGTAAGGTCATAGTAGTAATAAGTTAGGGGTGTCTTACTGTCTTGATATAAATGAGTGTTATGGACTTTGGGTGCGGATCATTTTAGTGGAATAGTCCTTTGTGGGATTAGGGAAAGAGATATCCTTCTCAAAAGGCTATTACTATATTGTAGTTCCTCTTTTATCATTGCAATTATCAATTAGTTGTGTTCTTCATAACTGGGTACCTAACATAGTCTTGATTCTTGAGTAAGTTACAGACTTACAGCTGAGAGGAAATTTATAATTATGTAAGGGGTAACCAGCTGCTTAGCTACTTAGTGGTTATATTTGGCAGGCGAGACAGGAACCTTTAGCTCCCATGAATATGTCAGATTGATTTTTACATACCCAATTGTTAATTTCCTTGAGTCGTCAATTTCTTTCGAACTAGTAGTAACTACTAACTACAACCAGTTAAAATTGGAAAAATAATTTCAAAAAAATTTACCACCATTTATTTCTTAAAATCTAGAGAACTCAAAACTAATGCCTATAAGTAAAAATAGGTAAAGTGAAAAGTAAAGAAATTTACTAAGATTGGAGATATACCATTGTTCATCAAGTGTCTGTCTGCCAGTAAAACTTCAAAACAAAGGCTGAGAGCATCAGGTTCCACACAAGATGAGTATATTTTCACTCCTGGTCTGCCAAGCCAAAGTTCTCATTCATTGTAGACTCCTTTGACTGGTACGCTATCTTTTGGAATATATTTTTAAGCTTTTCATGTTGAAGTACTGCTTCCAAAATTCTGTCATTCAGATCTGAGGATGATACTTTTACTTGATTGCTGCTTTGTTCAGAAGAGAAAACTAACTCCGACAACCGATCTTTTTTCATTTGTCGACTGTATTTATCTTCTTCCCTTGTCCCAGAGGTAATGAGATGATAGACATAAACAACTTTTTTCTGCCCGAGTCTGTATGCACGGCATATAGCTTGTCTTTCTACAGAGGGATTCCATACAACATCAAGTAAAACTACCCTTGAAGCCCCAATAAGGTTTATACCTTCAGAGCAAGCCCTTGTTGATGCAAGCAATACTCTAACTTCACTTGTTGGATCGTTAAAGGTGTTTATCAATGATTGTCGTTTCTTCATGTCACGTTTTCCATCCATATGAAACAACTCTATTCCATCAATCCAATTAAAATGAAACTTAAGATGCTCTTCTATAAAATTCAATGGTTCAATGTATTGGCTGAAAACCAAAACTTTTTCATTCAAAGCTTCACTCAGACGTATAATTTCAAGGAGAAGCTGTGTTTTCACGCCTAGATCAGGATTCAATCTAACCTTTTCTAACATTTCCCTGTCAACATTAAAATCTGCTTTATCACACTTCAGTTTTAGGGAAGGGTGTACAGAGATCAACGCTTCGGCAAATTCCACTTCCAAAGAAATCTTCGCTACTATGCTCTCAAGATACTTCTTCTGCAGCTCTGATGGCTGTAATATGACTACGGATTTCCTCAACCCCGGAAGCTTCTCTTGTAGTATGCTGCCTCTGTATACATGCACAAATGGATTGATCAAGGCTCTGATTTCTCTCAATTCAGGGGTTTCCAGTAAGTTTCCAGGAGTTCTATCAACAGAACTAATTAAATGGTCCCATTTTCCTCTTGTGATATTCCTGGGTCGTCCACGCTTCTTATCTCGACATTCGTCACCTCCACAATCATTTACAACTGCAAAGTTTGGCCTCGCCAACCTTAGTGTATTAGAAAACTCATTAAAATTATTCTGGAATGGAGTTCCAGACAGGATGATGCGCCGTTCGGTTTTAATTTTAGACAAGGCCATCCAAATAAGACTATCATCATTGCGTGGTATGTGCCCTTCATCAAAGACCACAAGACCAGGAAGCTCCAAGAGGACACTCCTAACTGCATCATATTTAGAATTCTTCCGAACTCCTGCAAGTCTTTCAAACAATCTGTAGCTAACTCCTAAGATGCTTTTCTCCTTTTTCCAGGAAATCAATTTTACAAGCCGTACACTGTCCTTGTCCATACTTTTTCTAGATGGAGAAACTTTTGCCAAGAAGTTAAGAGCTGAACGATTCTCTTTAAGAGTGAAATCTAGCTTACTCAGGTTATGAAAGGGAACCCCAACTTTCCACTTCAAAAACTCCTCTTCCCAGGTAAGGAGCATGCTGCTAGGTGCAATAATCATTGGCCGGCAAGTAGGATTTAGTTCCATATATGTTTGAAGAAAAACAATTGTTAGACGAGTTTTTCCTGTTCCAGGAGCATGTGATACAATGCATCCATTTCCGTTGTCTAAGTTGTTTCTTTCCCTTAACTCATCAAGAGAAATTCCTCCAGCAATATTTTTCCAAATAAATTCAAAGCCTTCGAGCTGATGTGGGTACATACCATCTCGAATACCAGGAATGATATCCCACACTGTACGTCCAAAATGAGATTGTGAATCAGATCTGTCATTGGGGTCACAATCAGAATCTTGTTGTAGGTCATCAAATTTAAAAGGCTCAAATGAGCCAGATTCCTTCCTCTTTGACTTTCCAGATGGATTTGTATCCTGGAAGAGATCAATATGCTTAACTCCAATAATGTGAAGTCAACAAGCAAGTACTAACGAGAGAAAAATACATTATCTCACATCCGAACAGAATAAATTTATATATATATATATGCATCAATCATCTATGCAAATTATTTTTCTAATCCAATGAATGCAAGAAGTTTCAAACAAACGCATCTATATGCTATTTGTCATGGAAAAATAAGATTCAACACTATCAAGATCAATAATTTTGAAAAACGGTTGATGCTTACTCATTCAACAATATTTCACATATGAAAGCAATCACAAAGATATTGATTTAATTGAATCTGCTGTGAAAGAAGAAGTAAATGTTGATTAACTACTGCTCAAAACAATGTCCTTTAGCTACAAAATGCCAGCTATGCATAAAGAGATCAAAGTGAAAATCATTACGATCAGCTCATGTTTAATAATATCTGCGTCATCAATTTGCAACAGGTACAAGCGGGGGCAATTCGTGGAACATCATTGGGTCATAACTTTATACTAGCAGATTGCTCCTAATGGTTGCTGATACAGGAACTAGTTTTTTTTTACTTAACAAATAGGCGACCTCTTCTGTTATAAAAAGAATGAGTAAATAATTTTTATACGTAGCATGGGATTCCTTTCCTGCCCACTGAAAATTATAGTGCAATGGTTCAACCCATCTTAAGAGCTAGTTTTGTAGAGTCAAACATAGAAAACAATTAATAATAAACAAAGAGGTAGATGACTCACAAAAGAAGGCATGATGTCTTTGATTTCCAATTTGACATAAGAACAACATCTGCATTTAAGTCCAATTTGTTCATCAAGTATGAGCTGATGATCACCACGAAGACACAGATCCACTTGCTCGAGCTTTGAGGGAAATGGATCTTCATTTTCAACCTGCAAATCAATATTGGTCATGACACAATTTATAGTTGGTGCATGGTAGATACATATAACCATTTGTAACAGACAATTGGAGAATAGTAGTTCTGTAGAGTAAATAAGGTGCTACCACCTCCTAAATAAGAGCAAAATAGAGGAGAAACATCTGTATTGCATAGAACTTAACGTATTTGTGCAACTATATTAATGCATTTGTATTCTTAATCGAAGTGTGTGCAAGCTAGCCTGGTCAGTCACGAATAACAAAAAAAAAAAGCATGTTCTCTGTTCACTGAAAGTTCATTTTCACACGTTTAAAAAATAAATAATAAAAAAGGACGTTCATTTTCAAATGGTTTTGAAAAGACACTTCTATCTTGAACTGAAAAAAAGAATGCAATCTGAAGAAGCCAGCTAATTAGAAAACCAAGAGCGAAACAAATAAAGAACTACGCCAATTCTTTAAAGTAAGTGTTCCAAGGTTTTGGTTCATTGGCAAAAGTATAGTGACATAGTCATACACATTTTTAGTAACTGGAAATTCATGTCTTATCATAAAGCTAGTATCTCTCTATATGATTTCAGAGGGGAAATCTAAAATACAGACAATTCATTGTTGGGGAAAAAAGATCAGATATAAAATAGCTGAAAATTTTAGAATAAATTGACAACTTCCAGTAATACAGACTTTTACAACCTATATATGATGAAAATAGTAACGAATCTAATTTTCAAACGACAGCAAAAGTCTAACTTGGAAACAAAGTGCAAAATTCAAGATGTGTGATTTCGTGACAATAAACAATAACGCATAACAAGATTTAATATGCTACAAAATGAACTTACTGTATTGGAATCTATGACACCAATCTCGTCGGACCTGAGAGTAAAGTCTAGCTCTGCCCACAGTTTGTCCAATTCTTTATCTTCCTCTGACATCTCTCGAAGAGGTGGTTCCTCAAATTCAAAATTGTACTTCAAAGGAAGAGCCATCTCAGGAAAATGGGAGACTTGATTTGTATGAGGATCTAACTCGTCCGAAGGCAAATCTTTGTCTTCCATTATGGAATCTACAAGAATATTGAAAACATCAAGTCTTTTCAACTCACGGCCTTTATGGCAATTCGTTGGGCGAACCTTTTGAGAATCTTTGCAACGCTTTGGGTGAACATTTAGAAAATCTTCACAACTCTTCGGATGAACCTTCGGAGAATCTTCACTACCCTTTGGGTGAACCTTCGAAAAATTTTCACAATCTTCAGTCTTAAGGTATTTATTTGTTGCGGGTAAACTCTTACTATACCAAAGTTTACTCCCATGAAAACTCTCGACCTTGTTTGTATTGTCATCTTGTTTTTCTGATAAGATATCATAATCACTTTGATTGTTCAACTGAGTTTTCTCTGTACTACCACAACTCCAGGCCCTTGGCTTGTAAACTTCATCATCAGAATTACAATCACTATCACTATAACTATCACTACCAATACCACTACTACTACTATCACTAGAATCTCTACTGTCGTGCCTTGACAAAGAATCTAATACTTTTTTCTCGTCCTCAAAATCTGACCCGTCTTCGTCAACACAGAGTGGTTTACTAGCAGTTCCAAGATCAGAATCTAGCTTTTTAACCTTAAAACCATAGCGCGAACGGGTTCTTCTTGCAACACAATTAACCCCACCAATCTTAACATTTTCATCTTCATAATTGGAGTTATGTGCATCCTTGTCAATACCAATCAATAATTCCAATCCATAAGCTTTCTTTCTTTTTAGTCCACCTGCAATAATTTCTTCCCTTTTCCTTTTTTCCCTTCTACTTCCGGTTTCTACACAATAAGTTCTATTCTTCTTCTTCTTCCCATTTTCTGAACTATAAGACTCAAAACTAGACTCTAATTCTTCTGATTCATAATTCCTATCACTCGAGTTTTCGTACTCATCTTCACTCAATGATGCTTTCGATTCAGTGGAATCATCTACAGCATCATCAGAACAACAAGCAGGCTCAGTGCTGTACGAGCAATCACCAGTCTCACAACCATTCGAGTTCAAGCAATAACTCTCCTCGATACTTTTATTAGGAGATATCCCTAGATCACCATTTCCCTTGCCAGATGATATCAACCCACAGCTACCATCTTCATTATCCATATCATGGCAAACCAAACCCTCATCCTTCACAACAGTAGCCGACTTCGAAATCGAACAATTAGAATTCACAGAATCCAAACCCTCCTCCTCATCAAGCACAACCACATTATCCTCAATCCCCTTCGAACTAAACTCTTCCACATTCTTCAACCTTGAACTCGAGACCGAATCACCACCTTCCCTACCAAATGTAACCGCATCAATCTCCTCCAAACTCTCATCCTCACTCTCAACATTCAATTCAACTTTCCCGACCTGCATTACACGATTAACACTACAGGAAGTATTAATCAACTTACCTCCATGGCCGCCAACTCCGCTCGAAATTCGACCTCGAACATTGTCGCTTCCGGAATCCGGCCTATTCTTCTTCCTCCTACACTTCTTCCTCTGCACGAACTGTTCCTCTTTCGCCATTGATAGCCTCAACCTCGTCCGCTTCGATACAGGCAAAGCGTAATCCACCATTGTTGCCGAAAATCGCAGAGATTTCACAGAACAGAAACAGGAATTGGTTGAAACAATGTGAGGGAAAATGGAACGAAATCTTCACTGTTCATATGGATTGAGCGGGAAGTTTTGTGAGTTTAGTGAGAGAGAAAAAGAGGAAACTGTGCATGCAGAGAGGGGAAGAAGACTGGGAAAAGGAATCGACGATTTTGGACTTTGAGAAATTGCGTTACGGTTTTCAATTATTACTAATTTAATGCAGGATTTTATGTTCAATTAATTTTGATTTTTATTGATTTTTTTTTTTTTACCTTATTTTTGAAAGATTTGATCTTTTTCTTTTGAAATGTTTTTTTTTTTTTTGCCGCCTAGCTAATATTATGGAAAGGAATTGAAATAAGGAATCAAATCTTTGGGTTTAGGGGATTTTAAGATTTTTAAAGGTAGGATGTGATTCTAGGTTTACATTTTGGGGAGCTTGATAGGGGTGTATACAAAAGAAAATCGACCACCGAGCAACTCGGACTAGGGGGGATAGTGGTTTGGTTTTCTTCGATTTTAGGTCAAACCGATACCGAACCGATCCCATCAATTTAAAAAAAAAGAGGAACCAAACTAATGTCCAACAAAAGACAAAACCATTCGTTTGATTTTTCTTGATTTTTAGACCAAACCAATAACCGATCCGATCCAATTTACTTGACATAAAGAGGAATCGAACCAATGTCCGATAAAGGATAAAATCATTGGCTTGATTTTTTTCGATTCGGATTCCTACGGTTTAATTCTTTTTTACTATTTTATATTTTAATGTTGTTTTCCTAAAACAATTCTCATAATTTATAATTAAATTAAACAAAAATAATTAGTCATTTGCCAATAAAAGTTTAACTAACATATAACAAGAAAATTGAAAGTAAATAAATTAATATTAGTTCGGTTCGGTTTGTATTGGTTTTTACAAATAGAAACCGATCCGATCCAATAACTTTCGGTTTTCTCTAAAAATAACCAATATGTCCAATATTATGTGAAATTCAAACCGATCAAATGAATCGGTTTGGTTTGGTTCGGTTTTCATTATCACTCCTAACTCGGACTATCCTTTTTTTTTGTTTGATCGTTTAACCTAACTAACTTGAATACAATAATAGTGGGTGGGGAGATTCGAATCCACACCTCTTAGTCATTGGTTGTACACATAATGTTGTTGAGCTCTTGTTGGCGTGTGTGTAAGATTTATTAATAAGATAGATTTATAGCATACTTGTAAAGAATATGTGCTAATGGGTAACATATGTTTAAGTATAGTATCATGTATTATTTTATTTATTTATTTATTATTACATATTTACGAGTTGTGAGTTAAATCTTAGAAAGAAAAATAAGATTAACTAACTTGAGAATCCAAACTTATCACCGTGGAAACATAGGTTTGAGTTTCTTTGATACATAGATTGGATGAGTTGGCATATTTGACCAACCAAAATTTTGGGTTGAACCAACAAATTCTCCTAACTCAACCCAACTCATACCATGCACACCACTAGTGCTCGAGGCAATGGATTAAATTGAAAGGATGAAAATTAATTCTCCCTATTCGCGTTTGAGCCACCAATAACTATTCAATTCAATCACTTTCATTTTCCATAATCAATATTTTGTTTTCATAAGTATTTCATTTATCCCAACACACATGTAATGATTATCCTTCATTTTTATTTTTTGCATTCAAACACATGTAACAGTTTCTCTTATAATCATTTCACTTAAACATAGATAATTATTCTAGTTGGCCATTCTATTCTTTCAGTACTATCATTTATTCATAACCATCAACTTCTTCATCCCAAATGCCCTCGAAAATGTTTGGGAATCAGAATAAAATTTAGGAGAGATAAGAAGAAAAATGATTATAAGAATAATTATTATTAATGTTTGGAGTAAATAGAATAATTAGGGAAAAAAATAATTATTTTTGTTTGAAGTGAATTGATTGTGTAGAAAATGAAACTATAAATATGATGAGAGTAAAAAATAATTATGGAGAGAATAAAAAATTGTCTTGGAAAAAATAATTATGGAGAAAATAAAAATTTATTACGAAAAGAATAAAAAATAGTAAGTAAAAGGATCAAAACTTGATTTTAAAAACACATAATCATGAGAAGAATGATTCTCGAACTCCACTCACAAAAAATCATTCTCTTTTTCCTTTCACTTTCATTTCACTCTTCCATAAACGCCCCTTTAACCGGAAACTTACCCCAAATATATCTTAGGCACGCAATTTATGTTTTCATTTTTATCATAATTTTGGTAAGTCCTACCATTTTTTCTCTCTCTCTCTTTTTTTTTTTTTTTTGTTTATAAAGTTGGTAGGTCACATCATTTCTCTTTCCATTTTTTAGCAATTCTTTTAATTTATCTCTTATATATATATAAAATAAAATAAAAACAATAATTTAATATACGACCATATAAATATATCTCAATTAACATTGAAGTATATGTTTAGGTTAAACTTAATGAGTTTGAATCAACACCATAATTATGGTAATAAAATAAACTGCCAAACACATGTTGCTAATATACATACTTTCCCAACCTTATGCCCTAAATTCAAGTTTCTGATTATGAACTAGAGGGTAAAATTAAACTTCCACTTTATTGTTCAAATGTTTGGGAGATACAATTTATTAATATTCATTTGCTTTAATTGCTTTAAATTATAAGGTTCCCTTTGGTAATGCAACCCTAGAGAAAAGGATGTGAACTTTTATATTTAGTTTTGTATTTTAAAGCTTTTTTGATAGGTTCCGTATAAGGGGATATTTTTTAGTATAACTTCTAAGTTTCAATTAATTAGAACATGAAATTGATAGATTCCAATCAAATTAAATATTTTTTATACTAATCGGAGTGGTAGCCTAGTAGGATCATGTATAAATTAGTTAGTTTACGGATTCAAGTCCCAAATATGGTTGAGTTAAAAAGGAAATCATATTTTATTGTGTGTGGAATATTTTTTTAAAAATTATAATAATTAAAATAAAATGTTAGAATTTGCTATCTCCTCCTTAATTTCATGGTCAATTGTCAAATCATTGTTTGATTTGTTGAAGATTTATTTGTAAAGACCAGAGGATCTTAGCATTTAATATGAGGTGTGAATTATAGTGTTATAAATTGGCTTCCAGGAAGAACATATTCATCTAATATAAATCTGAACTCATAAAATTGACAAACAAATATTTGATTAAAAAACTTGAAATCTCATGGTGGACTCGAGTTATGAAAGTTAATTCTCATTCTTTATATCTGTCGTACTAAAAATTTAAATATTTTTTGTTTAAATTCAATAAATATTATAGTGGAGATTTTGAACTAGTGATCTTGGTTATGAGAAGTTATATATCTTAACAAACAGTAATATACTAACAACAAATAAGCATATCTATACACTAAAAAAAACAATATATAAAAAAATAAAAATAAATCTAAACTGTCATATTTAAAAAACAACAGAAGGGTGAAATTGTCAAGTTATACACAATTGTAAAATTCTTGAGTTAAATGAAATGAATTGGAGAGGATCATGTGTATTAATGAAGTGGATATTATAGTACAAAACAAAGCTGTCTTTTTTGTCATTGAGATATTTTGGTCTCTGTTTCTGTCTGACACAGCCACAATAGCAACATTCAAACATGAAAAAACACACATTTTGTATCAGTGTCTGCAATGGCATCAAAGCTTCAGCTACAATTTTTTGCTGTATTCATTAAATTTTAATCAGTAGTTATTGCAGCAAGAATTTTTTATCATTATTTTTGTTGGGTTTTTATTCACCTTAGTGGAAGCCCACAAAATGAAAGCCCATTAGTGCAATTGTATTTAAAAGTGAATTTTCACTTTTGTTTTGAGATTAGCACACTAATGCAGAGAAAGAGAAAAGGAAAATAGAAGGAAGATAGGTTTCGTCCAGCTTCGGAGTTTTGGCATTATCGAGGTAACC
>JBBMKA010000018.1:322126-372281 GCA_037833695.1 Sechiopsis laciniata
AAAAAAAAAACTAGAAACTAGAAATGATTATCAAACAAGTTTTGTTTTTGTTTCTTATTTTTTTTAGAAACAAGAAACTGAAATAGTTATCAAATACATTCTTGTTTTTTGTTTTAAATAAAAACAGGAACAAGAAACAAGAAACAGGAATCGAGGACGTTATCAAATGGGCCCTTAGTATCTACTTCTGTTATTATCAATGTAATTATAGTATAAGAAGTACAGATCAAACAAGCACACATAATCCAGTATAAATAAAATAACATTACCCATTGCCCAAACTCAAATTAAGACTCTGGAAACACTGGACTATTGGTTGGAGCTTGTCATAGCTAAAGATGTGAATTTACGATCCTTGTGTAAGAAAAGTGATGCCACTTTTAAGATTTTAGGGGAAGAATTAAGTCTTCCATGTTACTCAGTTGACTCCAATATGGACTGAAGGAAGTTAACTAAGTCTTTCTAGGAGCTGGAAGCTGGAAGCAGGGACAGGGGATATGGTTTTTATTTTTTGTATTCAACAATATTTTGGGGGATTTGAATCCATAACCTTTTAGTTATTTGGTCATGCCATACATGGGACCAGTCCCTTGAATCCGGATAGGCTGATTTTGACTGATCCCTACACGGCTTCCATTCTTTGTTAATTACTGCATAAATATTGTGTTGGGTGGATGTGTGCATCATAAAGTTTTAGAATCATCCCTCGTTATCATTTGGTCTATCCTTGAAAGTTCCAACAGTTGTATGCACAAGGCTCTTTTTCTGTGCACTCAATATTATTTTTCTCTGAAAAAAAAGAGGATTGATTTATAATAATCGAGTTTCTTCCATTTTTCGTAATCACATAAAAAAAAAAAAAAAAAAAAAGACTCTGTCCTCTCAAAATTCTTAAACTGTCGATGGATTCATCCACTTTCTTCCCATTCAGCGTTAGAAGTGATTATGCAATGTAGTCTTTTGTTTCATTCTAAGTTCGGTGCTGACTAGGTTGCATATTTTGTTGCAGATACAATCATTCTTAGCTGGTGTACCATATATCGTTATTGGGTTCAGGTAATTTATTCATCACTCTGGCCTGTTTATTTGGTGGATGGAAGCTGTTTGTTAATTGAAAGAAACAACAGGGTGAGTGACCCTTTGCCAGGAGGTTCACTTGTGGATCGTTTGATTGAATTTCTGGCCTCATTGAGTGTTCCATTTTCTTCCTTTTTTCTCATGCTAGACCAACCAAGTGAATGAAGTGTCATAGGCTCATAGCAAGGGATATCGAAAATGGAATGAGCTTCTAGTATGGGTCTTAGTCTGGTAATTGATGGCCACCTACTCTTACCACGTGTACCTTCTTGAGACTCGTCCCATTTGAGGAAATGACCATAATAGGCTCTCATTAGATATCACTGCCTTGAATTTCCAAGTACTAGACCTTTATACTTCAGGGTAGAGAAAGGTGACAGCACTCCTCCTGTGCTTGTTTCTATTCGGGGAAAATTGTTATTAAACAAGCATTTAAAAGTATGTAAACTTTAAGCTGTGCTATTTAAATCTTCCTCTCAACCCTTTCCCTTCATCATGTTTAGCCTTCATCAGTCTTTTCCAGGAAATAGGTCCACCCCAAAGCTATCATTACCTTGTTCATTGTTGATGCACGAAGTTTATTATTATAGGCTGTCAGATTTCGTAAATTCAATTTTAATTTTTCCTCAAAAAAAAAAAAAAAAATGCGGATCTGATTCAACCAGCGTCGAGGGAATTTGTCACAAATTCTAGGACGCGTGATTTGTGGTAGAGATCTAGCGACAGAGATTTATGTAGATACCGGTGGTTTTATTTGCAATCCTCTTGCATCATTCACAAGCTTTGCAACATTGTTTATCATTCCTACTTTGTATTGTTGACACTTGTATTTTTGGGTTACTACTTTTGATTCCCTGGTTATTGTCTACCTATTGAGTTGGCATCCCTCCCCCTTCTCTTCTCTCTTTCCCCATCCCTTTTTCTATCTATTTGTAACTCTTTCATAGATTTGTTTTCTATATAAAAAAAAAAAAAAGTAAACTAAAGCTGTGCTATTTAAATCTTCCTATCTCTCAATCCTTTCTCTTCATTATGTTTAAGCCTTCATCAGTCTCTGATTTCGTAAATTCAATTTTAATTTTTCTTCAAAAAAAATTAATTCTAGTTTTAATCACTGCATCTTCATGTTATGCAGGAATGATGCTGGCCAACTTGTCCGCACGGAAAGATTGAGAACCAAGGACATAACGCAGAGAGTGAAAATGAAAAACTATTGGCAGGTATTTTATCTTTTGAAGTGAATCTTTTTCAAAAGTCAAAATCAGTAGAAGTTTGGTACTTGGGTTTTTTAAACTTCTGGTCCCTGTGCCTTATAATGACAACTGATGTCCAGGGTGGAGTCTGTCTGGCCTTTGCTGATGAAGTGTTATGCTGGCTTTATGGAACAGTCAAAGAAAGTAAGTTCTTATGCAACACTTTTCATTCATCATCCGATTAGTTTTTTATTTTCAATTCAATAATATTTTGGGTGGGCGATTTGAAGCCGTAACCTCTAGTTTATTAGGACGCGTAGACACGCACATTCCATTATTTAAAAATGTAGGACACAGATATGTCGAGAACATGTTATTTATTATTATTTTGTATATTATTAAAAGATCAAATCCAAAACATTTTAGATTTTTTTTTACTAACTATGAAAAATAATTCAAATAAGAATGAACACGACGATTCTATTAGCGTTTGAATTTAATCCATATAGTTAGTTATATGAGTCCATTTAAATCCAATAAAGAACAAATCTCACTATTCTATTAATGCCAACTAAAAGCACACAAAACAAGATTTGTAAGCATACTTTTAGCAATCTCAAGATATTTTTGTTTTTACCTCTCTTTCTTTTTCTCCATTTAAAACAAATAAGTCTTAAATGGAGTGTCCGTGGTGTGCATGTGAAGTGTCCGAAATTAAATATAATAATAATAAAGGACACGTATCCGATGAGTGTTGGGAAGTATTAGTGTCAGACACGTGTTGGGCGTCCAATTAGATTTGTTGTTTAATTGGTTGCAGCATATTGTTACGTCTACACGATTGAACATGGCACGAATCAAAGAACTAACATATTTTTCTTTGTCCAATGTGTGTACTTTAGATGAAGATTACATATTGCAATTCGCACATCCTTTCGCTCGTTTAGAGCTTCTTCAAGCCTCATCGTGCCCAGATGCTATCACTCAACACATTGAGCTGTTGTAGTAGTCATATGAGAAGAATTCCCACATTCTCTGTAAATCTGAAAGCACAGATTCAAGGTTAAGTTAGCATTCATCTTTCATTTCGAACTACGACGAACCGTTATCGGCGGTTACACTTATTATATGCCTAGCCAATTAAAGTAAAGTTGAAGACGCCTTAGCTCTCTAGAAAAAAAAAAAACAAAATATTTTGCCTAACAGGCATAACTCCACCATAGGAGAGAGAAAGATAAAGGGAAAAAGAAGAAAGAAATGGAACAAGGAGCTTTGTTTTGCACAGGTATTATAATTATTTTAGTTCTATTTTAGGTGTTATCATGAGGCATGAATCCAACTCCATTCCATTCTCTTGTCTTTTAGCTGATTGGAATTGAATGATACATGTTTTTTTTGGAAAAAGTATCTGGTTAGTTTGAGACTAGTTATATTTGGTTTTTGTGTTTTAAAATTGAATATTTTTACTTCTCCCATTTCATTAAAGGTGATGGATTGTAGAAAAACAATTATTTAGCAAAATCGTCATCCCCAACATGACTGCTTATGTTAAACAATTTGATGAGATCGATTGGAGAAAACAAAAGAAAAAAAAAGGGGAGAGAAGGAGAGAGAGGGATTGAAGAGAGGAATAATGTGAGATGGAAGAGAGAAAAAATAATTTAAGAGTGAGATTTATTTTATTTTTTTTTTATTTTTAACTTAGAGTATCATTTTTGAAGTTTGTAGATAGCCTAGGGGATCAAATTTCTACATTTGAAAGTCGATAAATTAAAATTGGACAAACAACAAAGTGTAGAGATTAGAATTGAAACTTTGAAAATTGAGAGATCAAAATAATATTTTAACCCAAAAAAAAAAAAAAAAAAAAAAAACTTTGAATATTTTTTTTTTTACAAAAGCAATAATTACATGTGTAGTTGCTAAGTCTGCTTCTGGTTTAAAATTTGGAGTTCCAAATGAAATTATAAGTTTTGATTCTGTACTTGCAGTAAGGAATTTCCTTGTAAAGTAACCGAAAAAAAAAAGTATTGTTAACTTTATGAACTCAATTAAATGAACTAAACGAAAACGTAAGAATTAAGTTAATTTCTCCTACTTTTTCTAATTACGAACACTTTTATTATTTCGGGCAGATTTACCTTTTAAATGTTTGCATAAATTTGGTGCATGTTTATGTGCTACTCGTACTCATAGAGCTTGGCACGTGATACATGTTATCACTACTTTTTTATTTTATTTTCTTTCCTTTTCTTTTTCTAGGGGTACCTATTTTACTTACGATAAAAGAAAATTAAAGAAATAGTAATTGTTATACCTATGTTTTTAGAAAAGCAAAACATAGTTTGCATGAGTATTTAATTAGTTTAATAGGATGATACCCTTACTTTAAAATTAAAGGTTATATATTAGAAACTAAAATGTCATAATTTTAATCTAACTTCCTTGTTAATTCAATTATTCTACTGCTATCATCCAATTTCTCTATAATTCGAACTACCGATGCATCTTTCACTACATCATTTTTCACCACTTTTAAATATTTTTTAAAAAATATCCTAGTTATCTAATAATTTGTCTGAGTTCTAACCTTTTCTTTTCAACAATTATGAAAGGTGATAAAATTCAAATTCATCACCCATTTATAAACTATTCAAATAATAACTTAATTAATATAAATGTCTTTATCGAGATGCCACAAACGTAAATTTACATCAATTTTAATTTTTGAATTTAATAACATTTAAAGATGGAGAAACTCAAGTTTATAATCTTTAATTATTAAATGATGTATAATAATTAAAGAAAATAAATGGTAAAAATAAATTAAAAAGAAAAATTTACTTTATATAACAACTTTTTGGTTGTCTATTTTAATTATAATATATTTTGATTGAGAGTATTGATTGAAGATTTTGAAATACCAATTGAAGATTATATAAATTTAAGGCTGTTGAAAACTATTAGTGAATTATCATGAAGTCGTTCAAGTGGTAGGTTCAATTCATGGCCACCTACTTGGCCCGTACAATCATAAATACAAAAAAAAAAAAAAAAAAAAGAAAAGAAAACTATTGATAACATTAGATTTTTTTTTTTTAATACATTAATTAGAGATTATATATGAAGTTATTGAAAACTATTTGTCATAGAAAATTTTTATGAAAAAGTTATAAGTAAAAAAAAAAAAAAAAAAAACTTATAAAAGGGGGAGTTGTCGCAACCGTAAAGCAAAAAAAAAAATTGATTTAATCGTCGTTACTTCTTTGTATCATATTCATCATCTACAGAAGATAAACACACAATGCTTTCTCACTCTTTCATCCCCCTTTCAGATTCCATTTCCCAATTTCTCTGATTCTCAATCCTTCTTCTTCTTCTCCTTGATTCCTTCTTTCCGGCCATGTTTTCCCCACAGATTTAGCCCTTTCTCCGCCCTACAACCGGCGGCGATGCACCGTGATCGACCTGCCCTCGCCGGCGCTGGCAATTTTGAGGTCGTCGATCGGAAACGTATCAACGACGCTCTCGACAAGCAGCTCGAGCGATCCTCCCCTTCCACTTCTCGCCTGGTTGTTAATGGAAAGGATAAGCCGCCGTCTGATCAGAATGACTCTCGCCTCAAAACTACTTGTTCTGCTGCTGGTTCGTCTTTTTCTCTTTGGTTTTTGTTTTTGTTTTTTTAGATTCTTCTTTTTTTGTCTACTGTTCGACTTCTTGTTTGTTTCGGCTGTTTGTTGTTTTTCTTCTCTGTTCTGGTTTGATTCGAATTGCGTTTTTTTTCTTAATCTTATTGTTTTCTTACTCTTGCTTGTTGTTTTGGGATTTCGAGGATCTGATGGAGTTCTCTCGTGGTTTGGATGATTATGAGTGTGATTTTTCAGGTGTATTGTGTTAACTGATATCAGTATTTCTAGGCTTTGTGTCTATGGAAGGATGGTTTTGATCATTATTATTTTTGTTTATATTCGTGCACACCCCAACTATTCTCACGAGACATACGGTCTCTACGCTCTACAACATTTAGATGTGGTAAAAAATGATTTCCTAGATAGGTTGCCGGTTTTGTTTCAAGATGACTTTGGTCACTACCTACGATGGAAAATTCTTTTTTCAAAATGATTTTGATCACTACCTTTGGCAATAGCGCGTACTTCCTATGATGGCGGAAGTAATTCAGTTTTGTAATCATCGTTATTGTTCTGATGCTTTTGTTAATCTTTTGTTTTGGTTGAGAAGGATCTCTGTGCTGCATTGTTTACATAGCTTAATTTCAATGCCTTCCGTCTCCAAGGGGCAGCCTCCTTGGTTGAGGTTAGGGGTTTTCAAGACATGCTTATTTGGAGGTTTCAGGTTCAATCCCCACGAGTGAGTTTAATGGTAAAATCCCTTGTTGTCTCTTAGGTCCGAGCCTTGGGATGAGGTCCCCCGCGTATAGTGGAGCAAATCTCCAATTTTCCAGTTTTAAAAAAATAAAATTTCACTGCCTTCCATAAAATCTGCAATTCTTTGTGGAACAGTTGAATACTTGATTAGAATGAATGTTCTCTGCTAATGAATTCTGATTTTGATTATTCGCTGATAAGAGGTTATGATAGTCTAAATGTTTGTGTGGCATAATTTCATTTTTATTTATATATACGTTATTCAGGATAATTTGTTTACTTTTTAACCTCATAATCTTGTGCTTTAATTTCAGAGGAGTCTGAGACTGAGAGTGAAGAGTCAGATGTCAGTGGGTCTGATGGTAATGATACATCTTGGATTTTATGGTTTTGTGGTCTGCGAGGAAACGAGTTCTTTTGTGAAGTGGATGATGACTATATACAAGATGACTTTAACCTTTGTGGGTTAAGCAGCCAAGTTCCCTACTATGAATATGCTCTTGATTTGATTCTGGATGTTGAGTCCTCTAACGGTATGGTTTATGCATTTATAACTATCCTGAGATGTTACATACCGAAGAAATCATTTAACGAACATCGTTTATGCTTGTTTTGGAAGTGGTGGTTGGAAAGAAATATCAGAATTTTTTATGGCACTCAAGATTCTTTAGATCATCTCATTGCATCATCATTGCATGCTGGATTATTATGGAGTCCGCATATCCCATTTTTGTAACTATGATCTCAGTACTCTATTTACCACAATGACAAAGTTTGTTGTAACTAGTTTTGACAGGGTTTTTGTATTTTTCATACATCAATGAAAAATTAACGCTTCCAATAAAAAAAAGAAGATTTCCATTAATAAATGTATAAATAAAAAAAATGCCTTGTAGATTTGCTCTATGATATAGCTAATTCTATTACGATAGTACGCATGTATGAATGTTTGAGCCAGCTTGCATGCACCTAGACCAGCTTTATAGTTTTTGTTGCTAAGGGGACACCTAGAACATTAAATTCTAGGTTGGTGGCTATCATTGTGCTTTGAACCCAGTCTTTCTGAGCCCTTTACTTTTTTTCAATGCTCCCACTAGATCAACCCATAGTGTTTTGTGCTTATTTTCTATAGTACTCATTTTTTTGTCATTTGGGCTTATTAACAGTATCCATTTTCTGAATTTTCCTATAAAATGATTTTGGCTTCAATCTCTCATTTAGTTGTTTGTTGTCGCAATTCAATATGAATGCGTGAAATGTGCAGGTGATATGTTTACCGAGGAACAGAATGAACTAATAGAATCCGCAGCTGAAATGCTTTACGGTCTAATTCATGCGAGATACATATTGACAAGTAAAGGCCTGGCTGCTATGGTGAGAATCTTCTTCTATTTATATGCTTACACTGCCAGTGGTTAGAATAACTCATTATGGTTTTGGCAGATGGACAAGTTCAAGAATGTTGACTTTGGGAGGTGCCCTAGAGTTTACTGCTCTGGACAAGCCTGTCTTCCTCTTGGTCAATCAGACGTTCCTAGAGCAAACACCGTCAAGATATACTGTCCGAAATGCGAGGATGTTTATTATCCTCGATCGAAATATCAAGGTAGTATCCTTTATTCTCATGATCATATGTTTACTACTTGCATTCACATTGTACATTTGTTATCAGTTTACTGTTTTAATCATCCACCTCTTAAGTCATCCTGGGTTTTGTATAGTTCAAGAAATGAAACGCTAATACTCAACAGATATGAAATCCTCCTTAGTATTAGATCTAACGGGGAGTTATTCTTAAAAGGGTAATCTTAGGTCATGTTTCTTGAATTTCTTGATTTTCAGATTACAGCACATTCATTTTAATCCTACATAATGGTTGTTTTCAATCATTGAATAAGCCCTATAAGTTTTTTATGAATGATAAAGAACACTCCAGATAAATCACCATTGGGTTGGCCTAGTGATCAAGAGGACTTGGGAGAACTTAAGGGGATGTTTGTCTGATGAATTTATGGAGGATTTAAAACGAGTATTTACTATCTACTTTTCAAAAAACTACATCCAAACAAGTTTTTGTAACTACTAAAAAAACTCCTCATTTTTATTACTAAAAATAACTCATCGTTTTTAACCGCTTATTTTTTATCATTCATTTATAACTACTCAAAATAACTCCTCATTTCTAATCATTCATTTGTAACTCCTCAAAATAACTCATTTTTAATCATTATTTTTTTAACTACTCAAAATAACTACTCATTTTAAGTCCACATCCAAATGAGTTGTTGGCTACAACTCTCAATTTTTAACTACTCAAAATAATTCCTCATCCAAAACTTCATCCAAACACCTCTTAAAGGTTGCGGGTTCAATCTATGGTAGCCACACATCTAAGAAATAATTTCTTATGGGTTTTATGTAGCCAAATGTTGACCAGTAGAGTTATATAGTTTGTCCCATTAAGAATAGTTGTGGTGTGTATAAGCTGACAATACTAGTCTTCACAAGCTTGTATTTTGATATCCTTTACAAGTTTCTTTTAACTCTAATATAGACATTGATGGAGCTTACTTTGGAAGTACATTTCCTCACCTCTTCCTGATGACATATTTAATCTCTAAGCCGCAAAAAGCCATTCAGGGCTACGTTCCAAGGGTGTTTGGATTCAAGATCCACAAGCCATGAAGCTGCTGAAATTTAAAAGCATTCACTTGGGTGAGTTCTCTATGCCATCTCTTTTGCTGAAACTTCTCTCTTTAATTACATACTTTGAGAATTAGTTTAGCAGATAATGCCTCCTTTGAGATTAATAACGACGAAGATTCCTCCCTTTATCTGCTTCTGAATTTAGAATGAATCCTTCGTTGAATTTTCTCATTTAAAAAAAAAAAAAAACTTTTTGGTAGTATAAGGAGGTTATGTTATTGTTTAATCTGTTTCTTCACCTAACAATTTTATTAATGACAATTCAAATATAGCTGGTTGGGGATTATTCATCTTTTTTGGCTTTTGAGAATTTGTTCTGAAAGTATTACGGTTCATAAAACGAGCATGCAGCCAAATGTGCTATCTTTGAATTTCCAAGGGGTGGCACTTGTTGAAGACTTGGACTTTGAAGGTGTGCTCCCTTCAAGATCTCGAGTTTAAAACTTACATGTGACATTAATTTGTAGACACCTTCCGTGTCTCCATTCCTTCGATGTCTCCCAGTGCCTGATATAGGGACGGATGTGGTTACCTTGTTTCAAAAAAAGAAGTGCTATTAAGAGAAGTTAACACTAAGATTTGGTTTTATTTTTATTTATTTTTTAAATTTTATTATAGGGACTTCACTTGCTCAGACGATCCTGTTTATATGAAATTTAGCATGCATCACTAATTATGTTTATCTACTAATGTAGATGGATGATTAGTATTCTTTGATAGTCAATTGTCCCAAGGGGTTTCCATTTATTGAGTTTCTTTGGTCTATTTTGCTTTGAAATTTTCTGATAATGTTATAAAGGGTTTGAAAAGCATTGTGGATTCCCCAAAAAGAAAAGCATTGGGGAGGCTTAAATTTTCAGAGAAAAAATGGCAACTCAAGATCCTTAGGTCGTATTTGTGTTTTTTTTTAGATATTTAACTGGCATTATGATAAAATAATATTTGAAATGAAAATTATTATAATCGAAGTTATGATAAACTATGTTTTAAGTGTAAGTTATATTAGAGAAGAAGAAACTGGTGCATGAGTTATGCAAAATAGTAGCTTGATTTGTATAAACGACTTTTTAAACACAACTTTATGGAACAAAGCAAAGAATGAATTCAATTTGTAGATAGTTTGGAAGAATTTTATGAACTTATGCAAATTCTCCAACATCAAAGAAATGGGATGAGATAAAGACAAATCTCAACCTTAATATTTAGTGCGGACAATGAATCGATATTAAATCAATCTCGTTAGTTATTACAAGAAAGATGAAATGATCAGTTTGAATAAAATTTAATTAACCTTTTTGAAGAGGAACATAACTCTAATGACATCGAATCTAATAATTAACCTTTACTGATTCAAATTTCATAAAGGAAAAAGTTTAGAGGGACCAAACTTTTTGCTTGAAAAAAGGGTGAAATGTGCATTGAATCAGTCTGCTATCTCAGCCTCCTAAGTGCTTCTCACTGTCACAGCACTAGCAGTGATGAAAATATACCAAAAAAAACATCAAAATGAAAGCCATTTATATTTTAATATAACAAAAAAAAAAAAAAAAGTGGTGATACTTTTTTCTTTTTATGTGAGCGTTCGACTATTCTTACATGACATACGGCCTGATTTGGATATCAAATAAGTCCATAAAAAATTAATTCCTAGGTAAAGACTTTTGTTTCTTAATGTCTTTTTAAAAACTGAGATTTATTCCATTGTAGTTGGTAGAATAGATGATTAGTAAAACATTTATTTTTTTAACACAACTTCCGTTGTAGTTTAGTTAGTTAGGATATTCGGCTCTCACCAAGACCTGGGTTCAAGTCCCGACAACGGAATATCTTTTTATTTTTAATAATAATACATTTTCTTAAAAAATTGATGAGAAAATTTTAGTAGAATAATCTATTAGTAAAACAATTAATTTTTAAACACAACTTCTAATGTACTCTACTTGGTTAGGATACTCGGCTCTCATTTGACCTTGCAATATAATATCTTTTTTTAATTTTTTTTTTAATAATAATAATACATTTTCTTAAAAAATTAATGAGAAAATCTTTATTTTGTTTGTAAGAAAATATTGGGAAAAAATGTAGAATAATCAATTAGTAAAACATTTAATTTTTTATCCAAACTTCTGTTGTAGTCTAGTTGGTTAGGATACTTGGCTCTCACTTGAGAGATTCGAGTTCAAGTCCGACAATGGAATATTTAAAAAAAAAATAATAATTATAATACATTTTCTTCAAAAATTGATGAGAAAATCTTTATTATTATTATTTTTTGAAAATAGTGGGAAAAAAGTAGAATAATCCGTTAGTAAAATATTTAATTTTTTAGCACAACTTGTGTTGTAGTCTAGTTGGTTAGGATACTCGGCTCTCACTCGAGATACCATTTAATTTTTTAGCCCAACTTCGGTTGTAGTCTAGTTGGTTAGGATACTAGGCTCTCACCCAAGAGACTCGGGTTCAAGTTCTGACAACGGATTTGTTTTTCAAATAATAATACATTTTCTTCAAAAATTGATGAGAAAATTTTATTTATTTGTTTTTTTTTAAATAGTTGGAAAAAAAGAGTAGTCTAGTTGATTAGGATACTCGGCTCTCACCCAAGAGACCATTTAATTCTTGAGAACATGTGTTATAGTCTAATTGGTTAGGATACTCACCCAAGACACTTGGGTTCAAGTCCCGACAACATAATATATATAAATATAATACATTTTCTTCAAAGATTGATGAGAAAATCTTTATTTGGTTTCTATGAAAATATTTTTTAAAAAGTAAAATAATCGATTAGTAAAACGCTTAATTCAATTGAATAATGGATTAGTGAAATATTGAATTCTTTAACACAACTTTTGTTGTAATCAGTTGGTTAAGATATTTGACTCTCAATAGCAACCCGAGTTTAAATCCTCGACAACAAACTCTTTTGAAAAATAGTACATTTCTACAAAAAAAAAAAAAAAGAAAAGAAAAGAAAAGAAAATCCCTCTCTTTATTTTTAAGAAATTATTAGAAAAAAAAGTAAAATAATTTATTATTGAAATATTTAATTCTTGAACTCAACTTCCATTGTAGTTTAGCTCATTAGGATACTCAAACTTCTTATTTGTCAAGATACTTATCTCTCACCAGGAGACTCCATGTCGATTCCCAGCAATTATTTATTTATTTATTTAACTTTCTTTAATTTTAATTGGTTAATAATTGGCTACCATTCTTCAATAATGCAATATAAAACTTTCATAAGTTTACATTAAAATCTTAGCTGGAAAACATTGAAATTTTATAACACCCTACAAACATTGCCGCTTTTTCCTGTTTCAATATATTCACTAATCAATAAGAAAATCTATTCAATAGTCAACTTTTATAAGATTAATTAGTTCTTTCATTAATAAAATATCATACGACTGAATTGTCAGTTTCCAGTCCTCGTATCTCCCCATCTACTTATTAGAAAAATAGGCCAATAACAATTTAGTATTTCTATAAAAAAAAAATAAAAAATTAGAACATTGAAGCTCAACATTGTTTACTATTTTTCTTTTTTACAAAATACTAAATAAAGAACCAAATAATCTGACACAACTCGATCTATATTTCTGATAATCGAGAAATGGAACTTCATCCCACCACATATCTAAATAGTTCAGACAAACCATAACATTTTGAAGAATTTTAATTGCTTTATCTCTAATTAGAGAGAGAAGATTTACAGAGCTCAACTAATCAGTTTGAAGTAAGACTAACACTTGACCTAAGTAATGCAATTAACTATGATATAATTACCTGACTAATGAACTAACCACAGTAAATTAGGTGCAGTAAGTATAGTTGTTAAACAATGACATTTACCTCATCTAATGTATCTGTCCATATAAAAAAGAAATGTAAGTTAGCAATGCTCATGAGGGACTGGTGTATCTTTGCAAGAAGGCCACAAAATTCTGCAATACAAAGACAAACATATGATAGATTCAGAGTTGCAGATGGTAGAATGCCAAGTCTTGTTCACTTTTAACTTCTAACAACGTTTTCGAAATCTAAGCTAAAATTTGAAAACTATAAGAATTTAGAATCTTAAAAATAAAACTGTTATACCTAGATGATCAAACATGATGGATTGTTAATGGAATGTTTGAACAAGTTCTGATAAACCAAGTTATGCATTTACTTTCTCAAGGCAAAGTTTTGAGTTTTTTTTTTTTTTTTAATAATCGAGAATCGGAGTTTCTCCTCACTATATAACCCAAGGCACCACCCGTACCCATCCCAAGATCCGAACTCGAGAGATAACAAGAGAATTTATAATTAAACTCACTCGGGAGTTTTGAACCTGAGACCTCTAAAGGAGAATACCTTGAAGACCCCCAAGCCTCTACCGACGAGGCAACTCCTCGGGGGAAGCAAAGTTTTGTGATTCCTGGTACAAATGTGCAAAACAAACAGAAAGAGATCCTATGCCATTTTTCATAATTTTGTAGGGGGCAACCAGATGCTAAGCTACTTGGTGGTTATATTTTCCAGGCCAGACACAAGAATCTTAGCCTCATGAACTTGTTAGATTGCCTTCACATACCCAACACTTAAATGTCTTTGAGTCATCAATTTCCTTCAAACTAGTAACTCCAACCAGTTAAAATAGGTAAAGTGATGTCAAAGAAAACTTACCAACATTTAATTCTTAAAACTAAGAAGCTCAAAACTAAAAACTAGTAAATAGGTAAAATGATTAGTAAACAAGTTTATTGAGAATCGATACATACCAGTGCCCAAAAGTACCACGGTTCATTAACTGTCTGTCTGCCAGTAAAACAAAAGATGAGAGCGCATCGGGTACATTTTCACTCCGGGTCTGCCATGCCAAAATTCCCATTCATGCTAGACTCCTTTGATTGGTAGGCTATCTTTTGGAATATATTTTTAAGCTTTTCATGTTGAAGTACTGCTTCCAAAATTTTGTCATCCAGATCTGTGGATAATAGTTTTTCATTACTGCTTTGTTCAGAAGAGAAGACCAACTCCGACAACCGATCTTTTTTCATTTGACGACTGTATTTTTCTTCTTCCCTAGTCCCAGATGTGATGAGATGATAGATATAAACAACTTTTTTCTGTCCAAGTCTATATGCACGACATATAGCTTGCCTTTCCACTGAGGGATTCCATACAACATCAAGTAACACTACTCTTGAAGCCCCAATAAGGTTTATACCTTCTGAGCAAGCTCTTGTTGATGCAAGCAATACCTTAACTTCACTTTTAGGATCGTTAAAGGTGTTTATTAATACTTGTCGCTTCTTTAGATCGCGTTTTCCATCCATATGAAACAGATCTGTCCCTTCATTCCAATTAAAATGATACTTAAGATGATCTTCTATAAAGGACAATGGTTCAAGGTATTGGCTGAAAACCAAAACTTTTTCATTCAAAGCTTCACTCAGGCGTATAATTTCAAGGAGAAACTGTATTTTCACTCCTAGTTCAGGATTCAATCTAACCCTTTCTAACATTTCCTTGTCAGCATCAGGAAGTTTTTTATCACATTTGAGTTTCAGGGAAGGGTGTATGGAGATCAAGGACTCAGCATATTCCGATTCAAAACAGTTCTTCCCAACTATGGTCTCAAGATAACTCTTCTGCAGCTCTGCTGGCCGTAATATAACTATGGATTTCCTCAAACCCGGAAGCTTCTCTCGTAGTATACTGCCCCTGTAAACATGCACAAATGGATTGATCACGGCTCTGATTTCTCTCAATTCAGGACTTTCCGGTAGGTTTTCATGAGTTCGGTCAATCGAACTAATCAAAAGGTCCCACTTTCCTTTTGGGAGATTTTTCGGGCGAGCACATTCTTTATCTAGGCATTTACCGTCTCCAGCATTAATTACATCTGCAAAACTTGGCCTGGCCAACCTTAGTGTATTGGAAAACTCAGTAAAATTATTCTGGAATGGAGTTCCAGATAGGATGATGCGCTTTTCGGTTTTGATTTTAGACAAGGCCATCCAAATAAGACTATCATCATTGCGCGGTATGTGCCCTTCATCAAAGACCACAAGATCAGGAAGCTCCAAAAGAACATTCCTAACTTTATGGCAATTAGAATTAGAATTCTGTTTTACTCCAGCAAGTCTTTCAAACAATTTGTAACTGATTCCCAAAATGCTTTTCTGCTTTTGCCAGGACAATATTTTTACAAGCCGCACGTTGTCCACACTTTGGTCTGTTGGAGAAGCTTCCATCAAGAACTTAAGAGCTGGAAAATTCTCCTTGAAAGTTAAATCTCGCTTATTCAGATTATGAAAGGGAATGTCAACCTTCCACTTCAAAAACTCCTCTTCCCAGGTAAGGAGCATGTTGCTAGGTGCGATAATCATAGGACGGCATGTCGGGTTTAGTTCCATGTATGTTTGAAGAAACACGATAGTTAGACGAGTTTTTCCTGTCCCAGGAGCATGTGATACAATGCATCCACTCCCATTGTTTAAGTTGTTTCCTTCTCTTAACTCATCAAGATCAATTCCTCCAGCTACATTTTTCCAAATAAATTCAAAGCCTTCACGCTGATGTGGGTACATGTCATCCCTTATACCAGGAATGATATCCCACACCGTGCGTCCAAAATGAGATTGTGTATCAGATCCGTCATGTGGGTCACAATCAAAGTTCTTTTGAAGGTCATCAAATTTAACACGCTCAGATGAGCCAGATTCCCTCCTTAGTGACTTTCTTGATGAATTTGTATCCTGGAAAAAATCAATATGCTTAGCTCCTATAATGAGAAGTCAACAACACACATACATACTAAGGAGAGAACAAGGAATTGGAGATTAGCCCCACTACATACTTGAGGACATCCGTGCTCATCCCAAGCCTCGGAGGCAGGAGACAACAAAAGATTTTACAGTTAAGCTCACTCTGCCCCTTGGGAATCACGAGAGAACAATACATTATCTCACATACATGAATAACTTTAAAAAACCAATCAGATAAAATAAAAAAAGAAAAGATGTATCAATTAGCCATAATAATTATTTTTGCAAGAAGTTTTAAATAAACACATCTAAGATGCCATTTGACAAGGCAAAATTAGATACAACACTATCAACATCTAGGAATGAAAAATGGTTGATGCCTATGCATGAATCATTCAGCTATATTTCAAATATGAAAGCATTCACGAACAGCTCAAAACAATGATCTTTTGTTTTTCTTGTTTTTGTTTTTTTTTCTTTCGCTTTTCCTCCCATGGAGTTGTATCTGAAAACTGTTATTTTTTGCAAAAACAATACACACTATGTGTAAAAGTGATAATAAAAGTGAAATGATTATGTGTCAGCTCATTTTTAATAATATTTGTGTCATCCAATTGCCACAAGTACAAACAGTTGCCATATGTGGAACATTCTTGAGTCATAACTATATACTAGTAGATTGCTCCTATTGGTTGCTGATGTAGAAACTAAATTTTCTACTTAAGTTAACAAATAGGCAACCACTTCTTCTCTTAAAAAAGAATGAGTAAATAATTTTTATATATAGCATATAATTCCACGATTAAAAAATTAAGGTGCAATCGTTTAACCCATCTTAAGAGCCAGTTTTATCGAATCAAACATAAAAAGCAAATAATAATAGTTACATTAAATTTGGCGTCCAGTCGTTTACATATTACTCATAAAAGCATGTAATCTAATGAAGAAGAAAAACTGCGACATTCACAAAAAAATATACATGATACAAAGAAAGAGAAGATACTTTTCAGAAATAAACAAACGGTAGATGACTCACAAAAGAAGGTACAATATCTTTCATTTCCAATTTGACATATGAACAACATGTGCATATAAGTCCAATTTCTTCATGAAGTATAAGTTGATGATCGCCACGAAGACAACGATCCACTTGCTCGAGCTTTGAAGGAAAGACATTTTCGGTTTCAACCTGCAAAAAAATATGGTTCACTTCCCTTAATAATGCATGGTGAACAATGCATAGCCATTTTTTAACATGAAACGACACTTGTCATTTATCAATACAACTATTTGTAATAGAAAGCTATAGAATAGTAATTGAGTAGTGTAAATGAAGTGATATCACCTCCTAAACTAGAGCAAAAGAGAGAGAATATCGATATAACATAGAACTTGTCAACCTATTTGTTCAACCATATTAATGCATATTAATTGTGTTGAATTATGTAAATCACCAATCAATCCAAAAGCTTAAGCTGATGGATTGGGGTAAATTTAATTATATCAACCAACACTCCCCCTCACTTGTGGGCTTTGAAATTTGAGAAATGCCCTACAAGTGGAATTTCATTTTAATTGGGGATGAAATGACTCGACAGGAGTTCGAACTCAAGACCTCCTGCTCTGATACCATGTTGAATCATGTAAATCACCAATCGATCCAAAAGCCTCAGATGGATTGGGGTAAATTTAATTATATCAACCAACACCTTTCATACTATATTCACAAATCACGTTCTTTGTTGACTGTTACATTCATTTTCACATGATTTTGAGATAACATACATCTATTTTGAAGATCTCTGTAAAAGGAAGCTAATTGAAAATCCAAAAAATAAACAAAGAACTATGAAAGTGTTCCAAGGTTTTGGTTCATGAGAAAAAATAAGTAGTTATACAAAATTTTCAAATCTCTACTCATGTCTAATTATAAAACTGTAATTTTCAAAGAGAGCAAAACCCTTACACACAAACAACATACTAATCTAAAGTGCCGAATTCAAGACATGCGATCTCATAACAATAAATAATAGTATATAACAAGTTTTAATTCAAAGCTACAGAATAAACTTACTGAATTATGATCTGTCACACCAATATCAGCGGATCTGAGAGCAAAGTCGAGCTCTGCCCACAGATGATCTAATTCATCTTCTTCCTCTGACTTCTTTGGAGGACATGGGTCCTCAAAACTGAACTTCAAAGGAAGAGGCGACTGGGAGACTTGACTTGTAGGAAGATCTAACTCATCTGAAGGCAATTCTTTGTCTGTAATTATAGAATCTATAAGAATATCAGAAACATCAAGAGTTTTCAATGTGCATCCATTTGTTTTAATAACATCGTCCAACTCATGGCAAACCTTTGGCTGAACCTTCGGAATATTTTCACAATCTTCACTTGGGTTGCATTTATTTGTTTCAGGACTATCCCAAAGTGTACTCCTTCCATGAGAGCTCTCAACCTTGTTTGTAACATCATCTATTTTTTCTGATAAGAAACCATCATCTACTTTTTCTAATAAGATATCATCATCTTTCTTTTCTGATAAGACATCAACTTTTTTTTTTCCGGATAAAATATCCTCGTATTTTTTTTCTGGTAAGGTATCACCATCTTCTTTTCTTGATAAGATATCATCACTTTTCTTGTTGAACTGAGTTCTCTTTTTACTACTACTACTTGAAAGTAATGGCTTACGCCTGCAATGAGAGCTCTCAACCTTGTTTGTATCATCATCCTTTTCTTCCGGTAAGAAACCATCATCTTTTTTTTCTAATAAGATACCATCTTTTTTTCCTAATAAGACATCAACTGCTTTTTTTCTTGATAAGATATCATCATTTCTTTTTTTTGGTAAGATATCAACATCTTTTTTTCTTGATAAGATATCATCACTTTGATTGTTGAACTGAATTCCCTTTTTACTACTACTACTCCGAGGTATTGGCTTACTCCTGCCATGAGAGCTCTCAACCTTGTTTGTATCATCATCTTTATTTTTTGATAAGAAACTATCATCTTTTTTTTCTAATAAGATATCATCTTTCTTCCTCGATAAGATATCAACATCTTTTTTTCCGGGTAAGATACCAACATCTTTTTTTTCTTCTGATAAGATATCATCACTTTGATTGTTGAACTGAGTACTACTACTATTCCAGTGCCTTGGCTTGTAAATTTCATCATCAGTAGTACTATCACTATCACGAGAACCACTACAGTCATGCCTAAATGAAGAATCTAATTCTTTCTCATCATCCTGAAAATCTGGCCCTTCCTCGTCAAGACAAACTGGCCGACTGAAAGTTCCAAGATCAGAATGTATATTTTTAACCTTCGGAAGGTAGCGTGAACGGGTTCTTCGTGCAACACAATTAACCTGCTTACCAATCTCAACATTTCCATATTTGTAATTGAAGTTATGTACATCCATGTCAAGATCAACCAATCCACAAGCTTTCTTCCTCTTTAATCCACCATCAATAATTTCCCCCCCTTTCCTTCTTCCCCTTCTACTTTCATCTTCTACATAATGCCTTCCATAATTCTGCTCATCTTCTGAACTAGAGGACTCTGAAGAGGAGGAGGAGGACTCTGAACATAACGACTCATCTGATTCTTCTAGTTCATAATTTTCATCACTCGGGTCATCACAGTCCTCTTCACTTGATGATGCTCCCGATTCATCGGACTTGTCTACAACATCATCAGAACAACACGCGGCGGGCTCAGTGTCGTACGAGCAACCACCACTCTCAAAGCCATTAGAGTTCAAACAATGACTTTTCCCTACACTTCTATTGGGAGATTTCTCTAAAACACCCTTTCCCTTGCCAGATGAAACCAAGCCACTACTACCATCTTCATTATCCAAATCAAGGAAAACAAAATCCCCATTCTTTGCAGTAGCAGCAGCAGCCGACTTCGAAATCAAAAAGTTAGAGTTCACAGAATCAAATCCTTCATCCTCATCCTCATCCTCTACGTCTATCACTTCAACATTACCCTTCGTACTAAATCCTTTCAAATTCTCCAGCCCTAAACTCCCATAATCTACACATTTGGCCGAATAATCCCCAAATTCCCTACCAAATGTATCTGCATCACTCTCATCGTCACTATCAACATCAAACACATATCTCCCCGCCTCCATTCTACGATTAACACTAATAGAAATATCCGAGTTACCTCTATCAGTGGAAAACTGACCTCGAACATCATCAATGGCGGAGTTCTTCTTCTTCTTCCGCTTCCTATGCTCAGCCACTTCTCGCCTCTGCCTCGTCCTCTTCGACACCGGCAAAGAGTAATCCATGTTCCCGAAAACCACAACACAGTGATGAGAAATGGTTGAAACCCTCCAAATGTATGGAGGGATTTCTTGGAGCGATTCATACGGACTGAACGGAAAGTGTGAGTCTGAGCGTGATACAGAATGCAGAAGGGAACAGAACAAAATTTCCGATTACTACTAATTTAAGCCTCTTTATATTCTTTTCTTTTTTTTTTTTTGGTGGGAAAAAGTACCTTTTACATATTTTGGGAACAAAAAACTCATTATCCTCTGTATATGTAGTATCTTTTGCATTAAATACAAAATCTTTTTTTTTTAATATATATATAAAATGAAATGTACTTTCTCTCTCTCTCTTTTTTTTTTTTTTTGAAATCTTAGTTTCTCTACTTTGATTTTTGGAAGAAATGAGAATTAAGGAATAAATCTTTTATCCCTCCATTCAAATTAGAATGTGATTGATTCTGTTTTGTGATTTTGATGATAACAAATTAGTATAGATGAGGTACTCAAAAGAAAAAAAAAATGTATAGATGAGGGTTGGTTTTAACATCCAACCTCAAAATAATTAGTCGATGTTTTTTTAAAAAAAAAAAAATTGAGAAATCCAAACTTTGCTCTACTGTATTTGGGAACACTGGCGCCTGTCCCAAAATCCAAATTTTAGAGTAAAAAATGAAATTTAAAATTAAGTTCATTCATAAGAATTCAAACGTAAAACTCAAAATAGGCATGTTTTAAAACCTCAAAGCTCAACTAATGAGACTATCCCTCCAAACTTATGATTATGTTGATCTTTATACTCTCGAAATTTAGCTTAAGAAATTTTATTTACATTTTATTTAAAAAATTTATGATAAGATTTTGAACTATAATTTTATATCTAAATCATTGTTGTTAAATTATATCACATTTGACACAATTTTAGATCGAACTCTTTTTCTTTTTGTTAATACATGATACATTTTTCATTTAAATGTTAAAAAACTTTTTTCTTTCTTTCTAATATATCCCTAACTATTCTAAGCAGCTTGAACCACATTATTTAATTTATAGGCACTCTCACATGTTAAAGTTGAAAAACTATTTATTGATAACTTTCTTAGTTAAGGAGTGTAGGAATAAATAAAATCAAATTATTATTCTTTTTAATGAATAGAATTAATCAGAATTAAATATTTTCAACATCAAACATAAATTTTGTCGACCTTAAACTACAAAACTACAAACATCAATCTCCAAACAAATTACCTCACTTGCAACCACTAATTTCCAACCTAAATATTCCACACTTCTAAACCACTTCCTTTCCCCTTCCCCTCCACCAAATACAGACACCCTTCTAAGATGGATATTTATGAAAAAAAAGTATACATAAAAAATCCTAAACACCTTAATGTAAAAAATAAAAATAATAAAAAATTTACCAAATTAATCAAATAAAAAACTAAAAATATAATCACTTAAAAAAATTTATAAAAAATTTAACAACCATAATCATAGATAATAACAGTAATACTAATAATACAATATTGTACCATATTAACAAAGTATTTATAATATAATAAAAATAACTCATTCATTACATTTTTTTTTTTAACATATTTCACATCTTTTTCATCCATATTCTTTCATTTAACCTCGATTAAAACATAATTTCTAAAATGAAAAATTGTGAGACTAAGATTTGAAATTAATAGTACACACGATTATTGTCATCAATTAGAAATATATATTTAGAGAACAGATTTAACTATATTATTGTCATCCTATGTTCCATGTTATACAAACATTTTTTTATATAATTAAATTTACCTCGCAATTTAAACAGAATTCAACAATTTCTCTTCTAAATAACACGATTTGCAATTCCACTCGTATAAATTACAGAGATTTTAAGGAACGGCCAACGAACAATTTGGTAAGTAGTAATGTACTCCAAGTCATTTCAACTAAGTTACCCGTTACCACGTCCTTCATTATCGTGATTTAACTTGTCTTAAAAAGATAATCGAAAATAAAATAAAAATACGAAAGATAGTTCAAAAGAAATCAACAAATTCATTTATTAAAAAAAAAGAAAAAAAATTCAACAAATTCAAAGTTGTTTCTTAAATGAACCAATTTACAACTTTTTACAATAGGTAAAACGCCAGATCCCCAATATCATAGTTCATTTTCCTGGAATCATATGGTAATTATAACCAAACAAAAAATAATGATAAGCTACTCAACAATAAGCACCTAAACCCTAAACCTTGAACCAAAAAAAAAAACCCTAAACCTTGAACAATTACAATAAAATACAAATCCTGAAGAGTCAATTTCACAAAATATCTCACTGGAAAACAGCTCTGCCTCTGCAATTACTCCCTCTTTTTATTTTCTTCTATAATTAGATGCTAAGCATCAAACTGGTATAACAAATTTCCTATAGGGTATGAAATTTAAGAGAAAATTGTAAGAGTCCATATACACTTACCAGCCGAGCTCGTATAACCTTTAGCCCGAACGTGAAAGACGGTATTCGTATAATCCTGTGTGCTGATTGGCGAAGTAAGTTTGGTATAAGAGATGCAACTTTGAGAAAGTGCCCTCCTTGTCAACCAAATTGGGAAGTATTGGTATTGTAGAACTGCCAACATTAGTGATTTCCTGATGATGGCAACACACTGGGGGGATTATCTAGAACTCTCATAGGCTTCCAGTCGGATTCTTCCTTGTTTTGTCGGAGAGCGACGAAGTGAAGTGCATCGCTTTGCATTTGGTAGATATGACATGCCCAAGGGTATGCATCTGGTGCCGACCAAATCTTCTGTTCCTCAAATATCGTCTCCTCGGCGAGAGATTCGGCCACACAATATATGACGTTAGGCTCTGGCTCCGTAAAATTGGCGACTGCAACACATCCTGGAGAGACAAAGCCTTCCGGAGCCCTTGGATGCCATATTGATACAGGAGTAATGTAATCATTCATGCAGTTCCTCCATACCTGCAGACGATTTGAAGTTACATCTCCAATAGCTGAGGGTGAAATGAAAGATAACCGAGATATTCGGGTAAATATTTCACGGGTTGGGTATTTTTCAACTATAAAAATTTATTATTTCTTGTAATAACCGTCAAAATTGCATCAATCACAAATAGATTCTTCTTGAAAATAATCTCCCCATCCCTCGAGGAAAAAAAAATAGAATAGCAAAAATGTGTTCCTCGCCATCAATATGTTTTCTCATACTAACATCTCTTTTCATTTTAATTTTAAAAAGAACAGTTAAAGGGTGTGTTAGTTGAAATAATTAAATTTAGCCCAACCCATTAATGGTTTTTGAGTTGATTGGTGATTTAACATGATTCAACAACACGAGATTCATGCAAGAAAATACATTATAGCAAAAGATTACCTACTACTACACATGGAGAGACAACGAGCTTAAGGGCATTTACAATCAGCTAATGATGCAAGCAAAACAATAGAGGGTATTTGTCACAGCATTACTACATTTTTTCTTCTTCATATTATTAAACAAGAGTGTCGATGTCTTTGAAGGGTTCATGGTTTATAAAGAAAAAAATGCCACCTTATAGTTATTATTGTTATGGGAAAAGGCTCAATAATAGACTTTTATTAGTTTCATGATAAATTCTAATGGGTAGAACATGTCTCCAATGACATGGCTTAATAAGTAGTACATGTTATTGTCAATCATTAAAATCTCTTACCAAATCATAACCCAATGGCGGTGCAAACATTCCCTCTACGTGACGGTAAATAGCAGCAACATTTGGAGGATGGCTGCCGAGACGTGCTATATCCCCAATGGAGACATATCTGAAATGAAATAAATATTTATTGTATAAAAATAGATTCAAAATGAAGGAAATATGCGAGAAGTATTAGCTCATTGATATGGGCATTACCCATCTGGACATATTGGTCTCCATATGGTACATATCTCTCCTGTCTCCAAGGCCTGAAAACATAAATTTCAAATGAAATCGGCCAATTCAATTTTTTTTTTTGGGATTACAACAATTGGGGGTGGGGGACTCGAACCCATGACCTCTGGTCATTGTGTGTACGCTGGGCTACTGCTCTTGTTGGCGGCCAATTCAAATTCATCAACCTTATTTATCTCATCGATTGTAAGTATACAAAGATGAAAAGTACTTCAAATTGGTTTAAAACGATGAAAGAAAAAATGTACCTGCTTTTTGCACAGTATGCAATGACCTTTTAACTCCAGGTCACTGCTCCAAACCTTTGTAAAGTTCACACTGTGTTTCACAAATCTTCCATCATCATTTGAAGAACTGGGTGACAAAAACTCCCTTGACCTAATAATGGATTTGTTTAAGTTATTTGTATCTCTCCCATCAGCTTCACTCCAGGAAAAATAAACATGTCTCTGGCTCGAAGGAACCTAAAACATTCACAAAAAATTTTAGACAAAAAGTCAATGGTCAGAACAAGGAAGTGAATTAACCGAAGATGCTGACCTTCAGGACAAGGCTTCTCATGTCAGATTGATACTCTTTCCATAATTTACGTACCACCAAACAAATCCTAACAGCTTGGGGTTCTCTTCCCAGATTTTCTTCAACATGACATTTTATAACACGTGCAAAATTTTCTGTCCTCTTGAAACTTTTTAAATGGATGATCAAGTGAGATGACTGGCTGTTAACCACTTTTGCTAACTCCAATGCCATGAGCTCCTCCCATGGAACATCCCACAGAATCTTGCAAGGTTTCTTATCCAATTTTCCTAGATCTGAGCACTAAATAGTAGTATAGAAAAGGAAAATATTAAGAATGGATAAGATTCTGTCACAAAGAATTAAGGCAACAGAACACAGATAACATTCGCAAACCTGAAGCAGCATGACTCTCTTGTTGGTCACCAAAACAATTCTCTGGTAAGGCACAATAAAGTGTTCTTCATAATAATCAGAAAATGCAAACTTTGAAGGCTCCTTGAAGATTTCAGTACAACCAAAATGTGTACTTCCTTCTGCGAGATGAAGAACCATCTAACCCACAGAAAGGAAAAAAAAAAAAAAAAAAAAGGTCACCACTGTTCATAGAGGGCTAGAAATAAGGTTGATAAATACGTTTCACACTATTCATTCTGAGCCTTTCAAGGATGTGCTTACCCATTTCACTTGATAAAGACAATACATGAAGAGCATCGAAAATAACGGAACAATAACTTCTCTTGGCTCTTAGTTTAGTCAACTTTTTGACACAATTTAGTCTTCGGGTTCTTACAATATCCTAGATGTTTAGAAAACTTGTAAATAGGTGTTAGTTGATATAATTAAATTTACCCAACCTCATCAGCTTAAGGAATCAAGTCTTTCTATCTACCATCCTCACCAGTTATTATTGTAGGAAGAATTGAAGTCTTTCCATCTACCTTACATTAAATTCTAATATTGTTATTGTTAAGGAGAAGTTTTAGACTTTAGTTGCTCGCATGTTTCCTTTTTCTAATTTACCTTATAGATTTAACTAAATTAGAAAAAGACAACATGTGAGCAACTAAATTCTAAAACTTCTCCTTAACAATAACAATATTAGAATAATGTTACGATGAATTACAAAAAGTAATTGATTACTCTGCTTGCTTACGACATATTGGCAATGAAAAGGGGGAAGAAAGCACAATGTAAGTACATAAAGAAATATACCTGCCCAACAGCTTCTCTCTCACAGTACTCTTTAAGAATACTGTCAGCATGGATAGCCCGAGGGTTTCTAACTCTTTGGAGAGAAACCTTCTTGTTAAAAACCTCTAAACACTTTGAACAACTAGCACCAATACCATCAACCGTTAGTGAGAAAAAATCTAATGCTCCACTAACTGGTTGTACAATAAATCCAAGAAAAGCACGTCCTAATCCATGAGCCAGACCGAGTAAACCATTCTGTCTAGCACTTTCCACAGGCTTTGTTACCACGCCTGATACCCCAAAAGCAACACCCTGAGCAAAAGCTCCTGTTCCTTGGATGATTCCATCACGTACACCAGTGATTCTCCGTGATCGTGTCTGCCCCAATCATAAGTCAATCTCTCAACAAAGACCTATTAATTGTATGTTACGAAATTAACATACCTGCTTTGACCGTAATTGCAAAAACTGGCCATCAGTTGAAAGTTCAGCAAATCCTTTGCTAAGTGAAGCCAATGTTGAGCTTGTCATGCCAAGTACATCTAATGAAAATATTAGGTGTAAAGGATTGTGTATAAAGTCCCTCAAGATACGGTTTCCAATTGCAGGAAGAATTGAACTTTCACGCATGTGTCTATCCCTGTGCATCACTCTTCTTAGGTGCACCTGAAATGAGATACAGCAGTATATTTTAATCATAGAATATCTTGCAACTGTCGCACAACTAGATAAATGATTGAAGAAAAATGAAGAAAAAAGTAGAATGACACAGATCAGGAAAAGAAGTAGCTTTGATAAACAAATCCGTTTTACAAAGAAACAAACGAACAGAGCAGACAAACATACTCATTTTCTAGTTACTATTCTACTTCTTAATTCATCAATAAAAAAAAAATTATAATCTTCAAACTGAAATTGGATTATTCGGAAAGACAGAAAACATAAGATACTGCTAACCTCTTATAGCAATATACAGATAAAAAGTGCAATTTTAAAATAAGTCGAGCTTGGGATGGTGGATATTGTAGCTTTCATCATAGAACTATGAAAAGATTAACTCAACCTGTATCTTGAAGGAATTCCCTACAGCTGAAAGTATGGGGCTCCATATGCCTAGAACTCCATGAGGTCTTTGAGCTGGTGCCGGCTCAAGAAGTACTTTTAGCTTTACTTCAGAAATATCTATTAGGCTAAAGAAGTAGAACAATTAGAATCCGGATTTTTGTATTTAATAAAACAATATAAGAGTTTATAGAGACTATACATACAGACAGACAACTATTATGATCAGTGACCTAAAATGAAAATTACTAAAACATAGACTAACTTGTATTACTATGGAAAGTGAATATAAAAGAGAATCAAGCATTCTAGAGGCTTCAGTATCTCCCACAAAATGATCCCAAAATCAGCCAAGGAATTATTTCCTGGTCCTTTCTTTTCAACTCCGCCAGCTACTAGAAAAGTATCCCATGTATTCAGCTTGTTAAGTCTTCCATTACCTTGTCTCAAGGAAATCAGAGGATAAACATCTTTTAAAAAAAGATTAAAATTTTCCTTTGAGAACTTTGCAACGGTGCAATTAATACAATTTCAAAAAAATATTAAAATTATCCTTTGAGAACTTTGCATCAGTGCAATTAATACAACAAACAGAATCCAGTGAAGAATTTCTCATATTTAGATTTATCCATCTTCGTATGTTATGTGTTCTAATTAGAACAACCTGGACATCTTTTTGGGCGTTGTTCGTTGTTCCTATGCCATGAGGTTTTAGAACGTCATCCTTTCGGCTTTTTATTACTCATTGACTTTGCCTAACCATACTTAATTTTCTTTCCTCCATTTTTCTAGGTCATCCTTTCCATGGTGCAAGGAAGTTTTTAATTATTTTGCATGCTTTGTACTGGTGTAAATGTTAATGCCATTTTTCTAATCATAGCATCTTCTTTGATTTCTAATTAAACCTCCATGCAAGCACATTTTTCCATTGAGTATTTTTAGTTTATCTTATTTTATCTCCAATTGGGGATCATTTTTGTAATAGTCTTATACGAGTTTTACCTCCATCAATGAAATGTTTCTTTGTCAAAAAAATAAAATGCTGTTTTTAGGAGTTGAAGGTTAGACTAATTTTTAATTCATTTACCAATGAAATTTGTTCCCCTTCTCAAAAATAAAAAATTAATTACATGCGGTTATCCTTATGCAGACATAAAGAATGAAAATCTTACTTAATGCGTATTTCTGGATCAATTTGTGTAATACTAGAACTTTGGGGTAAACGACCTAGCTGGAGATTAGTATAAAAGTCAACAACAGCCCAAATAACTGGTTCATGAATGGCAAGCCTCCAAGATTTCTCTGTAACCTATTAAGGACAAACAAGGTTTTAATTTAATTAGAAAATGAAGGTACGGTTTCTTATTTCGTCATTCTAAATATTAAAGATCATACATTACCTGCACATAAACGTATGGGAAGACTTGTATTCCAACACTATTCTCATTCTGTATTGCTATTGTCATGTGGAAAGCTGGATGATTTATATCTGTGGTCTGCTCAGTAGCCAACAGCACGGGCATCAATGTCAGAGGGAGTTGATTATCAAGCTGCAAATTACCAAATATAAGTTCGAACCTGCCAAGTAAGAATTGCGTCAGGCTGATCCATAAATCTCGTAATCCTTCATCTCCCAATTCCAAAATCATCCACAAGTGTAGTGTAAAGAATAAAGGACAGAGATTTTTTTTTTTTTTAAAAAGGTAAGAATAAATAGCAACTGAACAAAGATGTACGAAGAATTGTCACATTAAAAGATTAGATCTACTGTTCCCAGTGAAAAGGTAAAAATGTGGTTGTGGCCGAGAGGCAAGAAGAAATCATTCTAACCTATTTGTTGTTCCATCATCAAATCCAGTTGAATACGAGGCAAAAACTCTCTCCAAGTAAATATACGCCAGCTCTTTTGGCCTGTGGTCTATAATAGAAATCCCCACAACTCCTAACTCAACTATAAGCTCAGTGGATGCAGCTTCTCTATCCTGCCCCGGTTTCTCCATTTGAGACCTCCAATTTTTTGCAGCTGTTATGTATCCAATCTCTTTGTGATTGTCAGATTCCGAATGCTGACAGCCTCTAAACCTAACTACTCTAATATCACCCTCTTTTGCCACATGGCAACATATTTCTGTTTCACCATCCTCTAAAGAGCAAAATCCAGTGCTCTTATCGAGTCTCCAAACTCCAATGCTACTATCATCATTAATCTTAGTATCTAAGAGATGTTGGCTATAAGGATCTTCCCAACAAAAATTTTTTGTTGAAAGGGGTGGCAACAAAATCCAAGCCTCCTCACCAAATCCACTCTGACGTAAGCTGATTCTATTGGCAGTTCTGTTCTCAACCCTGATGAATCAAAGTAGTAAATTAGTTAGGCACCATACTGAGACATAAACCTTGATAAAAGTATGTAAGTACCTGATTGGGCCATCTGTTGGTCCAATACGAAACACGATGATAAAACGTGATCCTTCTTCATAACCCCGAATTTCCATCCTCAAGAATGTACGAGTACCATCATATCTCCTCAAGACCAAAAATATCGTATCTTCCTTTATTATTTGAAGAGGAAGTGACCAACTGGTATCTTCTAAGCGTACCTATAAACACAAGTAAAATCAATCACTGAAATAACAAGTTTTGGCATATTCAACATTCAGCAAGATAATCATACTAAATACACCCATAAGATTTTGAATCAGTACGAGAAGTTCACTGACCTGGATTTTATCATGTCCATCAGTTTTCCGGAATGCAAATGAAATTCTAGAATCGCACTGACGTAGAACTTTTGGTTCGTCTTCATCACTTAACTTAATGAAAATATCATGACCAAGCCGGTTGGTAAAGGTCATGAATGGACGGACAGAAATCACCTAAAATAACATGGTTGTGCATAAAGAGAGTGCATACAGTATTCACTTTTTCTTAGGTAACTAATTGAAATTCATCAGAAGGTGAGATAAGCAAATGACCATATGCAAAAAAGAAAAAGAGAAGAACTAAATCAAACTATCCACAAAAGAAATGCACATTTGTTTATCTTGATTCTTGAGATAAACACTCAGCCCATTGGTATTTCAAGATAACAACTTTATGGAGTTCACCAAGAGAATACTGACAACAGCATAACACTTGTCATTGGAGGATCCCAAGAGTGAACTTCACGAAAGAAAGACCACCCACCTTGAAAATCGAGTTCTTCACTGCTACTTAATTGACTTCAAACTCATAAGTTTGTTCTACTTGTGCCTTATAAATTGAAGAGCAGACAATGGAACAAAACTCCGAGAAAAACTGAGGATCATTTTCCTTGATGACAATTTAATATCAAGGGATTTGATTTGAAGATCGGAAGCTCAACGGTATATTTTTGCTGGTCAGTAGGAGATAAAATTTTTGTGAAAGCTTCTTCTAAAACATCTCCATTTTGAGAAAAAAAAAAAAAAAGACGGTCAGAATCATTCTTCTTCATAAGTCATCAGTTTTTCAGAAATACCACCTAATTCCACATGCTCAACTAATGGATTTTAAATCTGATCACCTTGAGAGCCAGAATTATTATTAAATAGCGCTAGAGACTCCTCAATCCAATTACCTAGATTAATGTTCAAAAAGGGTCCCTTGGATCTAAAATAGAACTCCCGAGGAGTCCATAAAAAACTACATCTTCCTTGGAGGAATATCACTCACTCCAACAAACATTGCCTGCTGCAACAGAAAAGATCCATGGAATTTGAAAATTCTTCAAGACCCAGTTCATGGAGAAAAAAATTCCCTCATACTTTATCTCTATTTCAAATTTTAGCAGATATAAAGCCCTATAAATTACATTTTGCTTGAAATGATAGTCAAATTAAGCTTTTTGGAAGAAATACTTGCAAGACCACCAAAATGGTCTCTTCAAAACAATGACACCAATAACCCAAAGGAGGATTTTCTTTCTTTTTTTTCTTTCTAGAGATTCAACCACCATAACAGCAAGAAGCACGAAGGAAAAATAAACCAAATACACAGAACATCAAAATATTTTCCAATAGCTTTGCTTCTTTCTTTTCATTACTTGATCAAAAATTTTGTTTATCGTTAAAGAAAAACAAAAGGTTGCGACGGAAAAAAGCGTGGGGAACAAGAAAATCAGAACTTTTGGGTGGGAGGGTGATGCAAGAGAGGCAAAAGCATATAATGGGAAGCATCCAATAACTCAAGTCTAAAAAATACCTTTGTAGGTACAGATTGATAGGGACATGGTTTTGTAGAAATGAAAAGCTGCATACGTCTTCCCTCGTCATCACAAGCATAGAGAACTAAGGATCCATCCTGCGGAGAAAATGGGAGATAATAAAATTAATGACGAATTACATGACCATCTTAAACAGATAATGGACCCAAAATTTGTACCATATCGCCTAGAGGGGATAGATCTTCAAAAGTGCCAAAATCGTTCTTCCTCGTTTGATTAATTGACACAGAAAGGCACAATAAATTGAAGTTCAGAGCAGAAGCGATTGTGTAACCCTCGTATATTTCTTCTTCCGTTATTTCCTCAAATGTGGCAGAATTAGTTTTGGACTTGGACCGCTGATAAATCTTTCGCGAATGATTTCTCCCTGATTTGTCTACAAGACGGAATGTCAAAGGAGGACATCTAGAAACAGAAAACCAATATGGTGCGTAAAATCTGATGATCTTCTCCATGAAGGGATGTTCTTTATTAAGATTTTGTCCAAGAATAACTTGAACAACCCTGCACAAACGACATTCAACATCAGTCTCCATAAAGATAACACGAGAGACAAATGGGGATAGGGAAAAAAAACAGAACCTTCCAGTAATCGAACTTCTTAAACTTAGTGTTCTTGATGGCAATACATGAGGATGGGATATAAGAACTGCTTCCTGCCAAAAAGAAAAAAAAAGGATAATTGAGAAACATGGGTAAATCAATTCTTTCCAAAAGCAATTTAAATGTAGCTAAATAAATAACAACTAAGTTTACATGTACAGGCAACCATCCTCTCTGTGGGAGGAGTGAAAAGAACAATGGATTTCTGATATCAGCATCATAGACCTTCACAGTTTTCCCTGGATGAAGAATACCTCTGCAGCAGTCAATGAAATTGCCACTTTTCTGTTTCTCTAGAACGGAAAATTCTGTCACAAGTGGAAGGTAATTGGCAATAGACAATGGAGCCTTGATAACTAGATTCCAGTCCTGAATCGGGTCGGAGTGTATATCTTTGGCAATTTCTGATGCTTGTATGCCTAGACAGAACCATAATCTATGGGAACTACTTGATGAGGTTCCGTTTGTCTGATTACAATATAGCAATTCCTCAGATTCACTAAGGCTTGAAATGCATATTTCAGAGCAAATATCAGGCCCATTAGCATCCTCTTCATTAGGTTTATCTACAACTGAACTCCAAGAGTACTCATCACAATTATTAAGTGAGGAAGGCCTAAAATGAAAGATATAAAGTCCAGAATACGTCAACACTGATAAAGGAAGAGGGACCGTATCACCGGGCTTCATTTGCCCTATGAATATTTCCTTCTTTATATTATTTATTATCTGTCTCCGACTTCTGACCCACCTCCTTTGCCTTGCATGGTTTACAGATTTCGAAGAGCTAAAAGAATCAGGCCATTTCAGACTTTTGACATCTGGGGCATAAACCCAACCATCGGCAGCAGTATGAGGTCTCTTGTCCAAATGCCAATCATCAACCCACTCCCAACCTGCTGGTATTTCAACTCTTGATGTTACCTGTGCAAGTGAGCAATATGAATTTAAAGGAAGCCAAAAAACAGATAAGAGCTGTACAAAAGTGCACTGAATTTCAATAACCAAAAAGAAGAAAGCACCATAACATTCTTCAAGAATAATCAATGGTAAAATAAACTTCGTTAAATTATGATGCAAAATCATTATAGGCATTGATAAAGCTTAGTTCGCAGACATGAACTATAAACAAAATATTAATAGAACCAATTTTTTGACATTGGCCTTTATCAAGTCAGCCCAAAGGCACAATACTTTTTTAAACAAGAAACATAGAAGAAGCCAAACAAAATACATAAGATGAAAGAACATGAGAGATAAAAGAAGACCAACTAAGTGAGTGAATGTGAACCAACAAAAAAACTCCAGAAAACCACAAGATATATATATAGGGTTTATTTTTTTAATTCAACAAACATTTAGGGTGAGGATTTGAACTTATAACCTTTTGTTTAGTAGCAGTGTTTTAAAAGGCGTGCACCTTTTGGCGCCTTACGTGAAGCCCCAGGGGCCCCAAGGCGCACGCCTTGTGGGCCTTTTCATTTTCTTACTGGGTCACTCGAACAGCGAGATAACTGATTCAAGACATTTCAATACCTTAGATAACTCACAAAGACAACATTCGATTAAATGAAAGGTTAATAGTTGAATCCTATGTATGTTTTGTATATATTCTTAGTTAAACTTTATGACTTTCATTGAAATGAAGGATAATAGTTTTTTTTTTATAGGAAACAGAGACAGTTTTCATTGATAAATGAAATTGATACAAAAATGAAGCTAATAGTTAAATGTTATGTATGTTTTATATGTTATTCTTGGTTAAAACTTCATTTTTGTCTCTCTTTTTATTTTATGCTTTGTATGTATTCTTAGTTAAACTTTATCTCTTTCCATGAAATGAAGGTTAATAGTTAAATGTTAAGTATGTTTTATATATTATGCTTGGTTAAAACTTCATTTTTGTCTTCTTTTTTTTTTCTTTGTGTATATTCTTAGTTAAACTTTATCTCTTTCCAAGAAATGAAGGTTAATAGTTAAATGTTATGTATGTTATATATATTATTCTTGGTTAAAACTTCATTTATTTATTTAAAAAAAACTTCATTTATGTCTATGAAAATGTTTTTATTGTATCCACACATATATATTTTGTGTTTTTTTATATAGTACGCCTTAAGTTAAAAAGCACGCACCTTTTGGTGCGCCTTGCGCCTCAGACCCCAAAGGGCCATTGCGCCTTAGTGTGCTTTGGGCTTTTTAAAACACTGGCTAGTAGATTATACATCATGCCACTAAAGATATGTTCTTGTTTATAAAATTTATAAATTACTTTTTTTTAGCAAGAAACATTATATATATACACACATATCTATATATTATATCTACATATGTGTATATATAATAGTGAGTTTTCTGCTATTTTTCTTTCATCAATGAAATTGTTTGTTTCTTTATTCCAAAAAAAGTACATGATAAAACTAGGTCTTATGGACATTGCCAGCTTGAATCAATCAAACATGTAACAAATGAAGTTCACTTTAATCAGATTATTTACAAAATGGCCTTTACATCATTTGATTTTTTGTAACGAGAGAAACAAAATTTATTAATAAAATGAAAAGAAACTATCTTCAGATACAAACTCCAAAGAGGGGTGAATACTTTGATTACCGATACCCTTTTCTTTAATGATCATAATTCGAAATATACATTTCTTCTCTTAGAGAAATGAAAGCACCATGCATGGGTATCTAAGAAAAGCAGTACTAATTTTTACCTCTTTGATATGTCCTTCTGAGAAATCAGGACTTAATTTCAAGCAGCTGACCCAGCCAGCAGTTGGGTTGTACTTTTCAGTTTCGTAGAACTCTTCTGTAAAACACACGTTACTGTCAGCTCTTGAACTTTCAGAATTACCAGATTCATCCATGAGGTGTATGCCTTCCTTGGAATGTTTGGACATGAGGCAAACATCAAGCATAAAATCAGTATTGTTCTGCACAGAGACGAGAGACCTAACTGTTACATATCGGCTGCCATCCTTGACAGTCACTTGGCTGGCAATCACATCAGACCCTAAGCGCCAACAAGCAGCTGGTGTAGCATAGTTTAGCCTAACAGTAGTCCAAGGTCCAGTCCTGCTTGGACTTATTTGAATAAATCCAGATTTCCTTTCACTATTTGAGGATTGATTAATGTTCTCAAATTCTTGTTTGGGCGACAAGAGCACAGTACAAGTTATCCTTCCACTGAACTTGCATGTTTTTCCCTGTGATATAGTTATTTTTGACAAAATAACAAGAGTTATCATTGATAAAATGAAAAGAGACTAACGCTCCAAAATATAATCAAACAAAAAGAAGAAAGGAAAAATATAAAACTTATAAGGAAAAACAAAAGACTGTGAATTCCCTGTGACATAGTTTGAACAATAATTTAAAAACTATAAATTGCAATATTAACATATTGGCATTTGAAAACAATTAATGTAAGACTTCTAGATGAAAGCCAAACAATTACATTTCGAACAAGAAGAACAAAGCAATTACCAATTCAGGTGAAGCAAGTTCTATCCAGCTTAACCTATTCACGTGATCATGCAAATAAATTTCATCCTCAAAATTCTGAGCTATCTGAGTTAAAGCAGTAGAAAAGAATCCAATCGCACCACCTGAAAAATTGATAGGAGGGAAGATAATAATCACCTTGGTTCAGAGTCTTATTATGCAAAACATCGAGATTGGAAGTTACAAAAACACATCTATATTTTTTAAGATGACACAAATATCAACCATGAGCTTCTTTATAAAAAAAAGCTTATTAGAAATACCTTTTTTCTTTGAATAGGAAACAATTTCATTGATGTATAAAATTTGGAGAAGAATCCCGATCAATTACAAAAGTTTACTAGAAATACTAAGTAGAGTTTAATGATATCCGATGCATTGAAAAAATTCCAGCATCCCCCAAAAAAAGTGTAAATAAGGAATGTCAATATCAATTTTCACATGAAGCACCAATTGGAAATAAGATCAAGTCTCAGTGGAAGAAATTTTCAGCACATCTCTCCATTCCTGTATTTAAGAGAACTATTAATACATTGAGGTACCTTTTCCAACATCTGTTACCATCAATTCCAGCATGTATTTTTCCTGTGTAATTTGAGAACCATGAATAGAATCAGAGAGGCACAGAGAGATGGTATTGACTTACGAAAAGAATCTATAAAGTCTAGAAAAAGAGAGAATATTTCTCACGTAATTAATAGAGTTCCTCAGAAAAGATATGTGGCATTATCTATATTTAAGCCACAGTTTTTAAATAAAAATGAAAATGACCCTAATCGTCATTCTAAGAATCGGGACATGGTAATATCAAGAACTGCAAACACCATAGGCGTTAATTAAACATATTCTACTTCTAATTTATAAACAGAACTAATTCATTCAAAAAGGGACTAAATAAATAGCAAAAGAGAGATAAGAAATTAACTGCAAACACATACAATAAAGTGGCTAAGTAAGGTAGTGCGTAAACAAATGAAGATATATTGAATAAATATATTTATAATACCCACCGGGGATTCAACTTTGAAAAAGAATATTTCATTCCAGTAGACTAAGTCCACCTCAGCAGATAATGAGTGATCTGAGCTACTTCCAGATGTGCGTGCACTTTGTTGATGTGGAGGTTCGGCAAAACCCCCTTGGACTGGTGTAAGACGAAGGGCTACTGTATATTGGTGAACACCAGGTCCTTCAATCCTTGGCAACTGTATCAAATGTTTGTTTAAGTAAAAGATGACCAAATGAAAATAATTGTCGATGAGTTGATGGTTGAAAAGAAATGCCCAAGGAAAGAGTCCTCTCAATGTAGTTGATGGAAAAATATACATCATACCTGTCCATCAGAAATTATTATTGTCACCATTCTTCTATCATTTTTAAAATGCTTTCCTTCCAAATGGGACTCTAACATGTTCTTCAAGACCGGAACTTTTAAAGGCTTCATGTCCCCTGAAGGCATCCTAATTACATTTTGAAGACCACGTATTTCCGTAGCTCGGATGTAAATGTCCTGACCAAGTTTGTTTTGTGGGATGATATAATAGTCTCTCTTGGCGGCGTGCACATCACCAATATTTTTTCCACCAGAAGTGGGAAACAACGAGTCCTATATGACAGCTCCCAGGAAAAAGAAAAAGAAGAAAGAGAATAATGGTCAGCTGGTCACTACATTACATGTTATCTGAATGCTATCTTGATCTACAGAGGCTATCATTAAAAATATTATAATTAGAAGAAACAGATGTCTTACTCTTGTTTTGTTCTGCTCCTGAACTTGCGTAAGGTTCATCCAGCTTGCATATGCTTGAATGAGCATATTGACATTAGATGCTGAAATATTCAAATTTAAATCCCTAGCTGTGGAAACATGCAACTGAGAAGCAGATCCAGTGGCATTTTGATCGTAGTGGTACCTGAAAGGAGCCAATTTAAGTCAATCATTTAAATGTGCAAACTTGGATTACTGAATAGTGGCATCATCATGAAGAAGTAAAATATGCAAATACATCCCTTTCTTTTGGTTTTTCATATTTTTATTCATAAGAAACGAGGACTATTTCATTTGAAAATAGTGAAGGACAGGGAGTTACGACAAGATTTCCAACTAATTGAATAAAAATAAAGGAAAACTACAAGAAGGCTAAGTTTGAACTCTGAAGAGCCCAAAAAGACCAAAAATAATGTTATCCCAAAAACGATCCTTGGACCCTCTCTTTGTCTTTGAGCACTATAGTTTCTTTGAATCCAAACTATCCAAAAGAACAGGTGTAAGCATTAAACCAAAGAATCTTCAAATGCTTATTGAGACTTTGCTCTGTAAACATCCATACAACAAAAGCATTGGCTGGCTTCCACTGGACCCAAAAGTCCAACTAACTCTGAAATCCTCAAGTAGCTTGAACGAGAGAGAAGACACAAAAGTGCAGTGGCAGAAAAATGGTTAGAACCCTAAAAATTGCACTTGGTCAAAGAAAGAAGCGTACAAGTACATTCATCCAAAGCTGATTGGTTGAATCCTTGAAGCTTTTACCACAAACCCTTGCACAACAAATTCCGGAGAGCTAGAGAGAGAAAGGTTAAAATAGAACGCCTTCACCAAATTGTTATGTAGCATAGAGATCACTGAGAAAATAAATACAAAGAAGGTTTGCTTCTTCAACATTTCCTATACGGGCGTCAGTGTCACAATTTGGATTAACATAGCAATTTGGATATCAGTTCTAAATAGTATCATTTGTGTTGATATCACACAAGGGGACTCATTAGACACCTTACATGAATCGAACAGACCTTAAATATACTTTGTAGTTTTTGAGATGTTATCAATTGTAGTGCACATGTGTAGTACATTTTCTATTCAGGCATCCCTAGATTCAAAATTATTTTGTTTGATCAAACTATTGGCATAAAAAAGGAGAAGCATCCTGAGGTAGTTACCTTAGAAATCCATCAACTGGTTCAACAAGAGGCTCCCAAGACTCGTACTTATCATTATATGATCTGGCAGCGAGAAAGAAGTTCACAACGGAATTTAAATATCCCTTTCTTCCATGATGACTAAACCCCAACCCGCTAAGTGATATATTGAACAACGGAACCATCTGTAAAATTCAAGAAGATAAATTATGCAAATAAATCAATTAAAAAAAGTCAAACTTGGTTCAATTACCTGCAAAAAGAAATCCATTCACAATCAACTAAATGTGCATAAAAGGATGGTTCATACTTAAAAATAAAATAAAAGTACGCAATGCCAAAGCACATATAATGGTATTTAAAATAAAAGCACACCATGCCAAAGCACATATAATGGTCCTCGCGAAGGGGAGGAGGACAAGTCCACTAGCGAATTTCGACAAAATCTCCGTCGGGCAAAACCAAGACTTAGCAAAGAACTGGTTCCAAACCTCCACCATCAATTCACAATGCCAAAGCACATGATCAAGGTTATTGTCCACCCTTCTACACATAATGCAACACGTCGGTCCCATGAATGAGGGAACTTTTTGCTCACTCGATCTATGGTGTTAATCCTGCCAACTCAACTTTTTTGGAATTTTCACCTAGGAAACACGAACACTTTGATTTTGACAAAGTATTCGTGTCGGACACTTAAATTTTGTGTCCTTTATTATTATTATTTTTAATTTCGGACACTCCACTTCACGAACACACCATTTAAGACAACAACAGGGTAGTGTTGGTGGAGGTAGTTGACGACGACATCTATCGAAGGTAAATGGACTAAAATGAAAAAAGAAAAGAAAGAGAGAAAATAGGAGAAAAAAGAGGTAAAAACAAAAATGTTTTGAGATAATTAAGGGTTGGGTTAAAAAAATTGTTTTATACGCATTTAAAGAATAGTGAGATTTTGTTCTTTATTGGATTTAAATGGACTCATATGGCTAACTACGTGGGTTAAATTCAGACCCTAAATGAACTTCCATATTCATCTTTGTTTAAATTATTTTTCTTGGTTATAATAAAAACTAAAATATTTTGAATTTGATCTTTTAATAGTATATCATAAAATTAATAATAAATAACGTATCCCCGACGAATCTGTGTCCTACATTTTTAAATAATGGCCGTGTCTCCGCGCCTGTGTCATATAGCGTCTATATCTCATATCCGTGTTCGTGCTTCATAGATTTACCCAGATTCTCCAAAGAAGAGAGGGGATTCACTATATTGCCAAAAAAAAAGCGACAAGAGAACCCTTCCAAAGACCTTGGGGTGCAAAAACCAACGTCCCTCCAACCAAAAGAGCAAGAAAAGTCCCCCAATAAATCCAGAAAATGAAGAAAAAATCACAGTCTCTCAACAGTGAAACCTAGAAGCAAAGGAGAATTACCCAAATTTTCCTTATCTTTATAGCTTAATAAAACTAAAATGAATTCGAACCAGAGTATTTTTCTTACCAAACCAGCATAGTCATCAAAAACTGCGACAGAAAACGTTCTCACTTCTGCATTAATTACAATGTTATGTAATCCCCTTGTTACATCTGAATCCATCTGCTTAAGATTGAAACTCCTCTGAGGCCTCCTAGACCCACTTCGCACAATGAAGGTCCCTAACTCATTACCAATTATCCATATGCTAAATGGCTCTGTTATTAGCCTGGCATCTGAAGAATCCCAGGCACTTTCCTCCAAGAACTGATCCCAGGTCACCATATCCCTCCGTATGCATCCCAATGCACTGAAGTCTTGTTGCTTAGGCAAACCCTTGCAAGCAATACAACCCAAGGAAACAAACCCTGGAGGAGCTTGTGGCAACCAGAAAGATATATCTTCCATTCCTTTTTGCTTCTTGATCTGTCCCACAAGTTGGAAATCTTGAGGGGACTTATACAACTCTTCATCTCCAGTATGGTGAAGAATGATTGATGAATTCGGATGCTCATATCTGAATCCAGATGACAACCAAGAGTTAACCATAAAACTAAGAGTTTGTTTGGAATACCTTCAAGTTTAAACACTTGTTAAAGAAAAAAATGTTTTTAGATCTGACATTTTTTTATGTAGGATCATTCAAGAAGCTAAAATATTTTGCTCAAAAGCAATTCAAAAGTTATTCTCGACACACTTTAAACTCCGACATATGACCAGAATAGAAAATGAAAAATACGTACCCTTTAACAACAATATCACCAAAATATATCTTCCCCGGAGGAACAACTGGACGCCATATTGATAGTTTCTTCTTGGAATTTGATCCTCGGTTCCACCATATCAGCTGAAAGTCAGCAACAGTCTCAAGACACTGACCAGAAGTTACAACAGACGACCTCTCCAAATGCAAAGTCTCAGTTTGACTTGGCGAAGACTGACTATCTGAACTCTTGGACATTTCATGATACACTTCAGGAAACCCAAATATTGTTCGTCGTAGTTCATATGCATTTCCTCTAACCGTAAAATTTGTTGGATCTGCTGGCAAGAAAGATCCAGCAACATTGTCCACACGCCATAGAGCAAAAACTGAATGGCACCTGCAAATTATAGCTAACGTTCTATAAAAAATAATGTTATAGAAGTAAATGTTTAAATTTAGTTGAGATAAAAGAAATCAAAAGTTCAGTGAACTGCTCAAATGCGTATGGGATTGCAAAGTCCACTTTGTATCTTGAAGAAGCTCGTCGATCATGCAGCTCCTTGCATATATAAGACTTATCCAATACAACTATCAATGACCAAATATAGAAAATTTGGAATACCCACAACACAACATATGCATGCCACACAGATTTAACATAAGCGAAATTAGTAGTTTGATATTTGACATACGGTACACTGGTGCTGATACTTATGCAGTCCCTCAAAGAGCAAGCAGAAACTAAGGAAGTGGAGATGCAGAAAACAGATGACAATGGCGGTTGCATGATTCCATTGGAGACAACACAACCAAGTGCAACATATCCTTTGGGTGCTTCAGGAAACCAAATGGAATAAAAGCAGTCCTCTTGACCATCATCACCTGGTGAGGAATTGGGATTGTTGACCTGATGACTAGAAATGTCTTGAGAAGCTACAGGTGGCCAGATTAGTTTGAAAGATATAGGTCGCTTTACTCTTGCAAAACTGATATTTACAGCAAGAACTCCTTTCGTTGGTGGATTTTCACTGTCATTTTAAGAGTGCTCATGTCAATACCCAAAATCAAACTGAAAAATGATATCAAGAAAACATTATGCAAAAGAGATTACTAACGATGGTGTCACATAGTCACCCAAAACTGCAAACCCTGGTGGAGCGTTGGGCCTCCAAAAAGAATATACTTGATCATTGTCTGGACCTGCAAAAACAAGATAAGTTCGGACAAGATACAAATTCTTATATCTTTACAAACAGTATAGTGGCATACTTTTGATCGTTCCGACTTTGTCAAACTGGGAGCATACTACTGTCATTTTCCTCGAAGTCATTCTTAGAAATGCCACAATATCCTCTTCAACCGCTAAAAACAGTCTCAAGATGCTGAATGAGAAGTTCATATATATATCCGAAACAAATAAATGTATATTTGTCTTTTGAGAAGCATTTGAATAATTTACAGAGGTATCAAAGGGCTCCAGAATCCGGATTCCATTACTCTCCATAGTCAAACTGAGTGCATTTGCACTAATTTCTGTCGTATCACCTTTCATGAGAAACCTACAAGCATGAAAAGCATATAAAACATTGCTAAAATGAAAAACTGAAGATAATTCAATAATAATGAAATATAAACATTTCTAGATGGAAACATAATGTGCATATTAACATGAATTCGCACTAGCATACATGTTGGTTTCTTCTCAAGTCTTTCAGCTTAATAACATTTTCCATATAATGTAGAGAAACTAGTTTAACCTGCAATATACATCCAGTTGAGCATGCAGCAGTTGGTTCTGGAGGAACTTTAATTCCCCCACTTCCCTCGATGTATTGTAGAAGATCAGCTCAGGGCCAATTGCCTGCATGGAGTAATAATTAAATTAAAATAGACCAACAAAGAAAAGAATAGGTGCTTGCAACATAGTGGAAATAATTCCTGAAATTAGCAGTCAATGACATGATACTAAGTCTCCAAGATAATCAGTGGCCAATATAGAAAATTCAAAGGGAGAATATCAAAATAGATCAACAAAATTGAACATAAAGGTCATTTTAACATTAATCATTTTTAGGTTCAGGTAAAATCCGCGTTTTTTGGTTTCAACTTAGTTCATGCCAACTGGAAAAGTTGAGCATTAGTCTCTTTTAAAGACGATAGCCAATTATGACCACTGTTTGAAAATTGTCCAATACGGTAAGACGAAATTTTGGATTTATCAAGAGATTAAAAAAGTACACCAAGTAAAAGCTTACTTAAAATCTTTCCTACCCCATTATCAAACTCAAACAGTTAATCCTCTCTGGATAGGGTAGATAATTAGAAGCCTTACTTTTTTTTTGGATAGGAAACAGATACTTTCATTGATTGAGGTTGAGCCAAGTAAAAACTAAGAGCACATAAGATAGACCACATTGCAAGAACTAATCAAGGAAGTTAGTAATCAACCTGTAATTCGAAAGTATACTCCATAGGCTTGTTGCCAATGAGATCTTGAGATTGTGCGCCTTGTGAGCTTGGTTGGAGGATGTTATCCCCCAACTCCAAGTAAGCCCCATCCTCCTTAGATGCTGAATAACTACTGTTGGTACCCATAAAAACACAAGAATCCAAAAAACGTCCACCCTGCAGTGCTCAAAAGCATCGTTCTAGTTAACTAGGAATTTTAATGCAAACAATAGTGGATAACATAAATTTAGAGCAAAGACTAGTACTTTAATAATGATGTTTTTAAACTGCAATTTCTTCCCATTTCCAACATATATCATTGCCTCCTTGCTAGGTGCTGAGAGATCAGCTCCATTCCTATCAGTCAAGTGCATTACTCCACCATTACCATCATAAATGAAATAATCAAAATTTTCATCATCTGCTACTAAAGGTTTTCCAGGAGATATATGCAGTTCAGAAGATGGCTGCCTATATGGTGACCGATCCAAGATAACAGCATCAGTAACATGTAAGTAGCCTTTGTCTTCTTCATCTGACAATATATTGCCTACAGTTGGAACAAAAAATTCAACAACAGCCAGGAGAAAATCAAGTGCGACAAGCAGTTGAGGTTTCTGAACTGATAACGAAACAAATGTTGAGAACTGAGCAAACTTTGCATCAAGAATAAGCATTGTAGGAACTGCTTGAGGACTATTTTCTTCTGTGGTGCTAGCATCATTCGAGAGTTTATTCTGCACATCAGTTGGTATGTGCAGTCGAGCTGTGCCAATACTATTAGAAATTCCAATTGCTCGCTTGAATTCCTGATCAGTTCCCTCTCGTTCATCAAGAACAGTGAAACCCTTGAGTGTTGCTGAAAGAAAACCTTCACCCTTTGTATTTGAGTTGTACAATACCCATGCATTATTGGCCTGCAAAAATGAAACATAAAATCTGCTTGAGTTACAAAGAAAAAACTAAAAAAATCTATGACTGAAACAAGAAAGAAAGAAGTGCAAAGGAAATATTTGATAGTTCGGCCTAGAATTAAGTGGATTTTTAAAAAATAAAAATAAAAACATAAAATAGTACGACAATATATTTTATTTAGGCAAACGTAAAAGACTTGACAATATACCCTCTCTTTTCCTCTCAAACCACTCCAGAGAGAAAATATGCATTTTAAAATAAAGAGACTTCAAAATCGGATAGAGAAGGTGTTCAAATCGTATCAAGGATGGCATCTGGAATGAATGGTGTAAGCTGTTCTGAGGAATGGTGAAGAATTTTATATTTTTGCAGGAGAGGTCTCCTTACCCAAAGGTTTTTCAGAATTTTGAGGCTGGCGATTCTTTAAAATCAGTAATTAAGAGTGAAAAACTCAAAAAGTTATGCAGTGGCTTGGAATTTCAATGATTGTTTTTGTGGTCCCCCGTACATTTGCACATGATTCTTGGAATGAAGTTAAGAAAGATTTGGAAACTTACTTTTTTTATGGCATAATGCTTCATTGAAATTGAAGAATAGTCTAAAGTGAGGATTGAACCTTTTATGGCATAATGCTTCATTGAAATTGGAGGATAGTTTTGCTGGATTGAAATTTGACGGTAAATAGAGGGAGATTGGTAATTTTCATTTGAAAATTGAAAATTGGTTGTGCAAAAAAACATTTTTATACAGAGGTGATAGAAGATTATGGGAGTTGTAAACTAGCTAGCCCCTATATAAGTTCCCTCCCTTTTACTTATTTTCTCATTGCACATCATCCAGAATCCTTTCCCCGGAAAAGAACTTTGAATATTTGCTACTCATACTGAAATATGTAAAAATAAAATAATAATAATAATAATAATAAATATAAATATAAATAAAAATCAATTTAAGAGCAGAGGTTTCTTACATACTATGCTTGAATTACAAGGATCTTAGTATTGAAAGTTAGCCTGCTGAAGGAAAATTTTAGTTAGTTATACATCACCTGCACAGTGGCTAAAGATGCATCTCCTGATATTCCTGCACGTAAACACAACTCAACTAGGTCAATAACAACAACGAGTTTTATTGACACGGAGGATGGTTCACTTGTTTCAGATTCGGCCCCATCTATAACCTGGAGGGTGGCAGGTTCTATTATATCAGTTGAAGAAGCAGAAATATTTTTTAATGGAGGAACGACATTTGCTGTCTCAGAGATATTTGTCATTGCACATTCAGTAATAATCTGGTACTCTTTGTTTGAAAGAACTGCTTTCAACACTTGAATCTGATAAAATAACAGAAGGAAAAAAATAAAAAGAAAAAGAACATTTTAATTGCATAGTTAAGCAGACTTTTACTGTAGAAGAATAATTTCATAAAAAGTGGAATAGTTCATAATGCAACCTGAATTCCAACTTCTAAACTTGGTATTTGGTGCAACAAATCCCGAAGTGATCTGCGGATGATCACTGAGACCCCCTTGACTTCATCAATTATGCTTTCCCCTAATTCCGCACCCATGGCGACATTTAGATTGATGTCGTTGATCTGAATATCATACAGTGGTCAGAAAGTGATATTGTAACTATCCAAGAAATAAACTATACCCCACATAAGAAAACTGCGGAGAACTCATTTGTTTCAGAAAACTTTAGCCATTTCAAAATTAGTTCAAAAGCCATTTAACACAGAAATATCGTGCTGGCCAACAATTTCTCGACCAAATCCCAAATAGAACTCACCAGAACAGTTAAAATTTCCAAATGCACAGCGTTCATGTCTATTTTACTCCCAGATATCCACTGAAAAGTGTTCTGAATGGTAATGTGGACAATGTCAAGTTTCAAATAACTGTCAGAAAAAAATTAGAAAATGTAAATAATGATATTGTAAAGGACAAGATAATGGTGGCTGACAAATATACTTGTCAAATGAAATTTTGAAATGATTACTACATTTGTTAAAAACTCACTCAAGACTGTCTGTCCTTCGAGGCATTAAAATTATAGGCTTTGAAAGAGAAAGATCCAACTTCAAAGCAGGTGCTCCTTCTATTTCACTAGTCGTAAACCACTTCTCTGAATTAGTTACTTGATCTTTCAACTTTACAACGCCCTCTGCATTTTCAGGGACAAGACCCACAAAGTAGCTAACAACCTACAAATGATTTTACCATTACGAATTATAGAATCACGTGAAACATGGAAAGTTGATAATCAGTATAAAGATTACCTCCTGGATAAATCGATTCAAATACACAATGCGTACTTCAGAAAGCTTCCCCACAAGACTGTATTCATAACCACTATAATCTTCATCATCAACATTGAAGGAAGAGAAGAATAACTGCATTAAGTGGCAAACTTCAAAACGAGAAACAACAAAAATAGTATAAAACATTAACTATAAAATGCAAGGAACAGTTTATAATTGCACTACTATCTCCAACCACACACAAAAAGCACTGCGTGAAAAAAAATCTTTAATATGTCTACAGGATATAAACAGAAATGAAAGATATCCAGAAGCCTGATCCACAGAAAATCCAAAAACTAACAGACAAGAAAGAAATGACGAACATCAACTGAATTATTCTTTCAGAGGCAACACCATAAATAAGAAACAGACTTTTCATTAAAAAAAATGAAAACATGCAAGAACTCTTGATACAAAACACTCAAAAGAGTGAGAAGAAAAAGCTGAAACAAACTAGCAAGATTAAAGTAGAGAACCATCAAAGTACTACACATGATTTCTTCTATTCTTCTCAACGCCCATTAATTTACTCCTTATTCTTAATAAATTTCAGAGGATTTCAAGTTTCTCCCCTATGTTATAAAACTAATAGTTGGGAGATATAGGTTCGCTTGCATGTAATCTCAAAGACATGCGGACCTAAATATTTTTCTATAAGACACCAAGAAGAAATATCATTAATATTTCTTGTTGTATCTTTTTTTTTTCATTTTGTCACTCCTATGTGGATTGTGTACTTTTGAGCAACAATCTCTTTTCATCATTTCAATTTAAATTGTTGTTTCTTGTTAAAAAAAATAATAATAAAAGCCCAACAGAACATAAAGAACAAAAGTGTCCCATACATACAATGCATGTGCATTGGAGAGATAGAGAGAGAGAGAGAAATAGAACCTCAACAAAAGAGCTGCCACCAGGGTTTCTCATATCGCATGCCCAATAATACATGTGACTGCTTGAGAGACTATCATCACTTATTCTCAGATTTCCAAGAGCAGCCTCTATGCTAAACGAGGATGGAAACACCTTCAAGAAAGAAAAAAAATGAATTTCAAGAACATTACAAAGTTAAGAACCAGTACGTTTAATGGAGTAAGGTTAATACTTTGAAGCAAAACCTTGATATTAGCAAGTAAGTTGTCTTGAAACAAACTAGCAAGATTAGTCTCGTTTTCCTTCACTATAAAAATTTGTGCACGAGACATCTTCAATTCTAAATTGAATATAACTCTTGATTTTCCTTTTCCCAGCAAACCTTTCACAATGCCATCCTCCATTGTCTTTGAAATCTCATTATCCTCTTCCATTGGTGTATTATGCTTTACCATGCCTGATAATGAATTATCGCTGAATGATTCACAACTTTCTTCCTCAAGGTTAATGGAATTGGCAAACTCAATAAGAGCTAAAACTGTAGGTCTACGACAGAAAAATGACAATGTAGCCACGGTAATAGAAACCTGAGACAAATATGCAATATTTTTATATAAGAATTCTAGTAGGTAATCTATAATTAAGCAAGAGAGATGGGACACACCTGTTTGTCAACATCATAGTATCGAGGAGAATTTTGGTCATAAAGAGATATTTGAGCTTTTACAAAATTATCTAACGTAACAGATTGCTCATTATCCACACTATGAGATTCAGAGCCACCAGAAGGAAGTAGACCAACAATACGTGAAAAACTAGGGGGTGGAAAATTTTTCCATTGGAGCGAACTTTGAGATTTTACATACTCAAGACCTTTTCCTGGGGATTGTATCTGACTATCGGCATAGTCAACCAAGGTTTCGGGTGCCTCAAAAAAATTCTCATCCCCTTCAATTTGAGTTAAACCAGTGTTATCAGAACTTTGATTTTTTGCATATTCAGAAAATGAAAGAGTCTCTGCTCCATGAACAAATGACCTTGCCAAATAACAAGATTGAGAATTGGTCTTCAAACAAATTAAGTCTTCAATCTCCAAGGACTTCAGTATGGTGCCAACAAACATATCATTTGACCTGATTGACAACTCAACCTATTTTGCACAAATGTAACATTAAGAGAATAAAAAACATATACATAAGAAAAGTAATAAACAGTCAAATTAACAATTTGTACCTGACCACCAATTGCCCGGAATTCGATCAAAGGTCTCTCTTCTGCAAGAAGGACCTTCTCAAAGCTTTGGTCGTGCTGAAAAGGCATTAACAATGAACATTTTTCAAACATGTAGTGAGGGAGATTTTGAAAACAACAAAGTTTACTAAGATAGTATACTAAGATACCTGATTACTGGAACTGAAACGGACTCTAAGTTCATCAAGAGAACCAGTCAAAAATACACTCTCTATAAATGAATCCAACATACCCTCACTTTCATCTGGTTCAATTTCTGAGTCCTCGGAGTTTGAGGAAGTTTCAGATAGACCCAAAATAGGTGCAGAGGCCTATATAAAAATTCAAGTGATTAATTTCCTTCTAACAAGAAAACTTTTAATTGAATAAACAAAACAAGGAATGCTCAAAGGATACAAACTACTCTAAAAGAGGCGAAAAATAAACGAACATGATTTAGGAGAGCAGTTTTGAAATTTCACTATATAACTATTTAGGCAAGCAATTGTGACAGTTGACTTCGTAGCTATTAGTTGATTAGTTTTGATGAAGTTATTGACTCTAAGAAACACAAACACGGGATACAGAAACCACATGACATGAACAAAATCCAATGAGGTAAAAGAAAAGAGTACAAAAATTACAAATACAAAACAGGGAGGGAAAGAACTTTCAAAACAAATTAAAGCAGAATAGAGTAGCCTTCAAAAACTCTTGAAATAGAGCACCATGAGGAGGCCTTAAGCTTAGCAGATTTAAATCTGGAAGATCTTGGTATGCAAATGTCTTGAGAAGTCCTTTGATTTATTTCCCACCAAATTTCATAAAGAATAGCTTTAACTGCATTATCCACAATAGATGAACCTTCTTGTTGAACTTGGGCCCCATGAAAATGCTAAGAACACTTTCTTTCACAGAAGTAGCAAATACACCCAGCTAAGACTGAAAGAAGCTAGCAAATTCTGCCAACAAAATGAGGAATAAGGGCATAAAAACATAATGTGATTGGAGAATTCATCACTTTGACAACACAGTGGACATAAAGAGGGTGAGAGGCAATGCTTGGATAACTTTTTCTAAGATGTTTCCGCCGTATTCAACTTGCCATTGAGCAGCGAGGATCCAAATAAACACACCTATTTTCTTTGAACTTTTGGACTGCCAGAGAGTCTTATAGAGATCTTTACTCATTGGTACCGAGTCATCCATATGGTCATTGATAGACTTAACTGAAAAATGGCCTCTAGGCTCGAGAGACCAGATCTTGGAATCAGGAAAATCCCTAAGAGAAAAGGGAGAAACAATCACAAGTAGCTCTTCAAAAGCAGAAGATTCCTCATCCATCAAAAGACTTCTAAAGAAAAAACTCCATGAATTTGTTCCATCTTTCAAGTCAGAGACAGCATATAACCTTGGAAACATATCCTTAAGGGGAATATCAAAGCCCCATTTGTCATGCCAAAATGATATCCTAACCCCTTTTCCTAATTTGAAAAGGGCCAAGTGATCAAATTTCAGCCAGGTTCTTGAAATATTGAGCAATGGGCTTCTTGAACTTACGTTGGCCTTATTTAAGGTGTGCCATCCAAGTGTCCTTGCCATGTATACTAAAAATGACTTTGCACCAAAGAGCTCCTTAGTCATTTCTGATAGGATCTGAATTGTATTACGAAATAAACGAAACAACTACAAGATAATTCAAGTTTGAATAGGACTTGGAACCTCCCTTTCTCTCTAGAGAATCATCTCTAAGAGCCCAAAATGTAATCACTCAAA
>JBBMKA010000018.1:384743-402140 GCA_037833695.1 Sechiopsis laciniata
AATTCCTTTTTTCTCGCGATAACAACCATTTCTTCTCCGAGGCTTCCATGGCATTCTTCTTCTCCAAGGCTTCAATGGCGGTCTTCTTCTCCAAGGCTTCAGTGGGGGTCTTCTTCTCCGAGGCTTCAGTGGGGCCTCTTCCCGATCGTTTGGCCTTCTTTTTTGGCCATCGATGAATTCGTTGGCAGCGACGTGTGCACTCGCATCTCCTTCTTCGAATCTTCTCGTTAGGCTCGACAATTACCCAACGTTTTGAAGCTTTCTTCCCCGGCAACCTCTGCTTCTCGTATGTTTCTCTCCTTTCTTGAATCTTCTTCTTTGGTCGAGCAACAGGATGTCAACGGTTTCCTTTTCTCCTCTTCTTTCGTCTTCTCTCCTCTAATCGATTTTTTTCCATCTGATTTTTCTCTTTTTTTGGCCGCAACCGTCTTATGCTTTTCTCCATTGCAGGTTCTTCATCAGTTTTGTTCTCGATCTTTAGTGTTTTTGGTATGAAGGTCTTTTCAATTTCAGCAATCTCCATTTGCTTGTCCTTTTTTTGTTTTTCTAATAACTGCTCCTTCAAGAATTCTAAATCTGCTTTTCTTTGATACTCCTCTTCCCTCCTTTGCTTCGATTCTTCCTCTTCTCTAAGTTGCCTCAATTCGTCTCTCCAAGAATCGATCATCACTAGCATACGATGGAGTCCTTCATGAACAAACTGGAAATCACTTGCATCCATGATCAGGATCTTACTACTCTGATACCAATTGATAGAATCTGAATCTATCTATTAGCAAATCTTCACAAACATACACGATAAGCGAAGTGATTCGAGGTACTTGGACCCTCCCTAGACTATTGAGATCTCTCAGGCCCTAATTCTCATACAATTCCAAAGATACTTTTCACACTAACTATCCTTCTCTATTTATAAGGACTAGCCTCTAACTTGCTCTCCAAGTACTTGCTAATATACCCCTATATTATTCCTTAATATCCTAAGGCCCCAACCCTATCAGGATACCTTTGTTTTTTATTTTTTTAAAATAAGAAACAAATTCATTAGTAAAGAAATCAAAGGATAAATATGCTTGCACCATAAAAAGACAATCATAAAAATATCATCAATCAAATGATCAAAATTTAATTGTACATCCCTAAAAATTCTTTCCTAATGCACCAACCAGAGGTTTCGTAAGAAAGCCCGTACAATCGCCAACCAAATAAATTCATTGATAAAGAATCAGAGATTTCAAGAACGACCATTTGAACACTTCCAACATAAAACTCCACAATCACCAAAGAGCAATGAACAAGCAAAGGACCTATAAACCCTACGTTGGATTTGCACATAACACACCTTATTGGAGATAATGTCACAAAAGGTATTCAGCATTGCAAACGATCATGCATACAAATGCTCCTAAACTGAGTTCCCAAAGAAAAATTTTGATCTTCTTATCCTACCCGATGACTGAATAAACATATCATAAGCTCTGGCCAACCGACTCCACTAAGTTGTATGATGGTATTTAGCAGAAAAAATGTCATAAGGTTCCAAAGGCCAGCTCAGATAGTCTGACATCCTAGACCGTTTATTTTTGCGAGGTTATAGGGTTGTTACCTTGTTATCTTAGTAAACACACATTGATGTTATTTGAAAAAATTCAATTTTGCTTATCCATTTATCCTCACAAATGACATGGGCTAAAGACCAGAACTACACTTCTAAACTAATTCTAGCTATCAAATTTTGCATTCTAGAAGTTTCTCTTTTTTTTTTTGGTCATATGCCCATCCTGAGCATATCGATACTAAATTTGGCTCTAAATATATGGGGTTGTTAAATCTGTAACCATATTGGAAGAGTCTTCGTTTGTTTTCACTCCCTTAGAAGATTGTAAAGTTGAGCATAAAAGTCTTTTTTTCATACCCTTAATGAAAAGATTCGTTTCTTGTTAAAAAAAAATAATACTTTTGATATCCTTCAAAGGAATCTACTTGTGTTTAAGTATGTGCCTCCAATTTGTCCACTTTTTGGATGGATGGGATTATCTCTTTAACGCTTCCTTTGGCTAATTCTTCTTTGGGTAAATGTTGTGGAAGCTTTTTTCAAAATTATAGATGGAATAAAATCCACAAATTTTCAAAGACACGCACCTAACTTGGTAGGATTACTTTGATGCCACTTGTTTAAAGACTTCTTCATGGTTCCTTCCCATAATTTTGTTGAGCTTTTGTTTTTTTTGGAAAAAGACAAATTTTTCAATAAGAAGATGAAAAGAGGCAAAAATCTAAGGATACAATACCCACAATGGGGGAACACAAAAAGAAAAAATAAACAAAACAACATAACAGTTAACAACTTATAAGGCATTATAAGGCATTAGAAACATAAAAGCATGGAAAACAAAAGAACGCTACGAAAAGACTTCCCAATTAACCACAATGTCTTGAACTTGATAAGAGGCAAAGGTCTTGGCAAGAGAACACCAAGAAGAAGCCTTGATTTTTGTTGAGCTTTTGTCATACGATATGAGTTAAAATTGGCATGCTTTTTATCGCTAACTTGTAATTTTATTTTCTTACTCCCTTGTAAAAGTTCATCTTTTAGCATTGGACTCTCTTCAATGAAACTTCTTGTTTCTTGTTTTAAAAAAAACCTTTCTTTTCATTACTTCGATCAATAATTTCACGTCATTTTAAAAAGAACAGGTGGAATTATCTAATTTTCACCATTTTCTATCTCCAGAAGATCTAAATTTGGCAACAATTCCCTCCGATGATGATGCTCTCGCATCTCATCTTACTTAAAATTTCCTCTGACCGCAAACAATGGGAAGAAGAATTCCATACTTCACTTATCCAAGCTTCGTCATTGATTTCTGGTTTTCTACCGCCCGTTAATACAATTTTGGTGTAGAGAGAGGCTCTAGAAGAAAGATAGGTTATGCATACAATTTATTCACATGCAAAACGCCAATTAGAAATGAGGTCAGTTTATGTATATAGAACAAAACCCAAATTAAGAAATAATTTTAATAAAAAATACGAAGTAATCGATTTCAACTAACTAATTAAATAAACAGGAAATGAAGAAATAATACCCAGAAAGTAACTATAGTACAGTATGCTTTTACTTCTTCAAACAGGCAAGTGTAGGCAGGTGTTTATATTATAACCATATGAAGAGCCATAGAGATTTGTTTTTAAACTAGTAAATTTCTTGATTCGGCCCAAACATTTCAGCCATGCGAGACAAATTAGGTAGCGACCAAAAAGAAGGTAAAAGCAAACACAAAGATAATTAAAAACAATGATCATGATAGCATATTATAACCCTATATATAGTACTTAATGATAAATTCGCAAATCATACCTCCATTGAAGAATGAGCTCAATATCAAGTTCACGGTCAAGTTCCTCGATATTTTTGTCATCGTCAACTATTGCACGAGTAGGATCAGATTTAAGCAATGAAGCGTACAAAGAGATATATTTCTTGCGTAAGTTTGCAAACTTCAGAACTTGCTCCCATGACATTTTTCCACTGCAACAAAGCAAAGAATGTTATTGTATTTGTAGAAAAGTAAGAATTTACAGACTAGAAAAAAAAATAAGAAAACCGGATATTATGCAAGAGGAAGATATGGATTCATCACCAACCAGAGGATTATAAATCTTCCGTTTGGCATCTACAAAGAATTTGATTTCTATATGTAAAAAGAGATTTTTTTTATAGAAAACAGAAAAATGATATAAGCTACAAAAGATAATCTTATCCGTAATTACAAAAAGCTCCTCCACTGAGATAAGAGCAGTAAGACTTTTAAAAGGCAAAATATAATGTGCCCAATACATTGCAAGGAAAATAATAGTTTCCATATTGCTGCTGTCCTTTTGTTGAGGCTCGTCAGAAAATACAATAACTTTCTAAATCGACCACCAAAATGCAGCAAGTAGAGTGTCTCATAAGATCGTCTTTTCGTTTGTGAAAGGATGTCCATAGAAAGATGATAGAATCAAGTCTTTGTATGTTCCCTGTTCTAATCAAAGACAAGTTGAAGGAACTGAGGACGATGGGACCCACAAGGATATGCAGAAAGAGGCAAGGGAGGAGAGTCAGAGACTACAAAAGGAAGCCTTGCAATCACAAAGTTCATAGCGGAAGGAGTATTTGACTTTTCCTCCTTCGAAGAGAAATTCCTCTATCTATAATGCAAAGCGTATCTCTATGAAAGTTACAAATAATTTATCAGATATTCATATTCTTCAAGGATCATTCACATTTTCTTAGCTTGCAGCAGGTCCTTTGCCTGAGTATGCGTTTGTTTTCAATATTTCTCATAGTGGCTTTAAAAATTTCGGAGCAACCTTCCGTCTTTCTTGGATTTTTTTTATTGTTGGTCTAGAAGCTAATTTCATATTTTGTGCTGGTTTGGTGGCAGCTTTGGTGGGTTTTCAATTTTTCATTTTGTGTTCAAAACAAGGTACTTTGTTCTTCAATGTTCTCTATTCGCCATTTGTAATTTTTGGGGATTTTTCCTTTTGGGTTGGTTGCCTGCGCGTCTATCCCGTTGGGAGTTTGCATCCTTGATCGTTTTTTCTGTTCATAACAACTACCTAGCAAAAAGATTATGCTATAATATTATTTCCTTGCACGATGCTCATCTTAATAATTTACCACATAAATCAGAAAAAAATTATTTACTTCAGTATAAAAAACCAGACAAGCTACCTGCTGTTTTCTACACATTCATTCATCTTTAGGAACTCCTAGGTTACATGCAAGGCAAATAAATGTGTGATAAAAACATTATTTCTACTTCAAGGTACTACGGATCGCCTATCACAAACAAGAACTTTATATTAAAGATTCAGAATATACAAAGAGAATAATTATTGTTATGGGAAGCTTTTCTCTTCTTATCATATGAGAAGATTTCATCAAAAAATAAATGGTAAACGCATCATTTAGAGAAAACGGCACATCTGTCAAATTACCTTCCCTTCTTCAACTGGTCAGAAATTGCATTAAAAGCATACTTCCACCAGGATCTAGAATCAGTTTTCACAGACACATGAGGCCGATAGTGAGCATACTTCAATCGCTGATTGAATGCAGCAAAATTATCAACTAATTTTAGAATGTCCCTGTACCCATTCTGCAAAAATAAATACAAGAAAGTCATTAAAAAAGACCTTTTCTGGTTTGAAGTTTTCCTTTTGACTTCTCTCTAGGTTTCCACAATAAAATATTTTCAGATTGATCCCTTCCATATCAACAAAATTCCTACTTCGAGTTAGGATTGCAAATTATGATAATTGCATCAAAGGATATCATCAATTCTTCCATGGGCAGCAAAATTTGTTTCTAATCCAAAATTACAATTTAGGAAGTTCCAAATGTAAATTTGTATATATATATATATAACCTTTGACAAACAAAGTGTCACATCGTCCAAATATACTGATGCTTTTTGTAGAGGTTCATGGCTATCAGCAATATCATTTTCCCGCAACTTCGTATACCTTGCGTATCCAGACACTGGTTGCAAAATGTAGTCGTGTTTTTTAGCAAGGCCTTCAGCTGGTTTACCATTCTTAGTACCAAAACGAAATACCTAGAAGGAATAAGATATGAGAAATACAATACTACTTTCCAGATAAGAAGTCACCAACACTAGCGAGGAGGAGCAAGAAGAGGAGTACTTTGTCCCACTCTGATGGAAGCAAATCCTCCCACGGTTTGTCCACATACCAAGCAGATATATCACAATCAAGATAAACTGCTAACTGATTGAGGTCAACGAACTACTGACAAGAAACACAGTATGAGCAACACGTTGAAATTAGTAAAAGTGGTACCAAAAAGTGAAAATTTAAAGAATAGAAAATATAACAATAAGATTGAATCAATGTGAAACTTGTCTTTCTCGGGCTGAACTTGATACAGTACTACATTTTATTGTGCTCTAGGAACTGCATCATCCTATATCCATTAACCCAGACCATTCTTAAATTATGATTTATGAACCCAATTTAGTTATACCATAGCAACTGTCGCTTGCCCAAGAATTTATATAGAAAGACAATATGTTGATTGAACTTTAGAGACAAGCACAGCAATACATGGTAAATGATGAAATCAAGCATCAAAGGAGAAAATCTTTGATAATCTTTCATAGAGGGTGTTAATTAATTATTTTTAAATATAAAAATACGAAGACTCGTCAAACGGCCACTTTTTTTATAGAGGACTTAAGTAAAGGAAACAAACTAACTATGAAACACTCTATTTTAGGTTGTGTCCGTGTTTGACATGGATTTGTCTGGACATAATTTTTATAAAACAATTGATATTATATTCCTGGTGCAACTTTGCACTAACCAATTGAAAAATACCTCAAACATAAAAAATAAGGAAAATTGTACTTGATGGACTCTTTTCACACAAGAATTACAAATGTAGGCAAATTTTATTGTATTTCCATCCATAATCATTAATACATATTAATATTGAATTATAAATACTCATTAATACCAATGACTATACTCGCTAATTTTTTTTTAATAGTGAACATATTTGTAATTGTTTTCTAGATTTGACTAGTCTGGAGTTTCCCAAGAAATAGAAGTAGAAACAAACAATTAACAACGATAAAGGGTATGCAAGTGGAATGCCCATTCAAGACTTGGCAATTTGTGCGTCATTAATGTTTGTTAAAAAGCCTAAATGAAATTGGATCTTTTCAAATAGATTAACACAAAGATCTCATTTCATATCGGTACAAAAAGCAGAAGGGGGCGAGGACATTAAACAAATGCAATGAGTAAGAAGAAGACCTTCTGAATACGATCAAGTGCACCACCAGTTACAAAAGTTTCCTTTCCATCATCACCAACCGTAACAGCTGAAAGTTTTTTCAAACTTACACCAGCTGCAAATGGATGTCCAGGATTGCTGCAAATGGAAACTTATGCTATTAAACAAACCAATCAAGCACATGAGGTAGAGATATTATTTATACCTTTCAATATCCTCATATCTGATGTGAATGTTTGATATCGAAAGCTTTAAATTTCCGATTATTGTGCTGATCAGTGATCCCAACCATGAATTATTCTTGAAAAAACAAAAATAAAATGGAAACAGAAGGGTTAAAGAGCATTAAAGTCGTGCAAAACAAAAAACCATCCACAATTAGTGAGGAAAACTCAATCAAGATTACATATGAGAAAAAAGCTACATCCCTTTTACACTACTGATGTAAAGACTTAAAGCAACCACCACAAAGAAGGATTCGTAGTAAGCCATAGAGCTTACAGTAGACATACCATTTCTGTCTTTGTTCGCTGCATCCTCTCCAATAGTTTAATTTCCATTTCCTGCTCCATGTTAAGAGAGAAGAAATTAGACATATCTGGCAGTATGACTTCATCAAAAAAAAAAAAGAAACTTACCCGGACTCTAGTCTTCTTGACCTCTTGGATAGCATCTTCACTACGTCCTTCTACTTCCGTAAAAGGCTCAGCTAATAAGAAAATCCGATCTAAAGACACTATGACAGGATCTTGACCAAGTCGGCTCCATGGAACCTGATTTGAAAAATGTATTAGTGACATAAAAGCCTTGTACTCTTAAAGTCTAAGACCAAACAATAGGACAAGTACTGAAAAAGGTAAATTCAAAATAACAAATAAATAAGAATTAATTACCTGTTTAAGATATAAATAGATGTCTTAACAATCAAAGCAAGGAGAGCAATCAACTTGTCAGGAAAAACCCACCAATTCTTTTGTAATCAAATTATAATGAAAATTAAAAAATTAAAAAAATAAATAAAAAAACTCAGCTTCGATTGGTAAAATAAAGGAAAACCTCAGTGAGATAGGGAACTATACGTTCTTGCTTGTGGGAAGTTACAAAATATCCATTGACATGTTAATAAATTCAAAAATTAAAGGACTCAACATCAATACTAAGGGTCCACACGATATTTTTATTTATGGGCATGGATCAACAAACTACAGAGAATCTGGATAGACCTTTCAGTTTCAAGGTGGGAAAATGACCATCTCAGTATAAAAATGGGGGATACAATGTCTCCATTGACTATCTCTAAGGATCTACATTTTATACAGCCTTAAACTGGAGCCTTTGTCTCCTCCTTTTTGTAACTATAGCCTTGCCACTTTGATCACTCAATGACATAGTTTTTTGTAAAGTTTCGATAGGATTTTTGTATTTTTCCATACATCAATGAAAAGTTTATGTTTCCTATCAAAAAAACAATTGATAGATAAAATAAATGCCATTGAGATATAAACGAAATATATATCAACAAAACATTAACCACATAATTACTAATATTTAGATTTATAACTTATTTAAAAAGGGTAAAATACTTTCTTTTTTTATACTAGTGAATATATGGGTGAGCTTACGGACACCTCGACAAATCGCATATGACAACAATCTGACCCTACTACATTAGAATTGTCAAGGTAACTCATAAGATATTAGATCCTAGGTTAGGTAGGTGATCACCATGGATAGAACCCATTACACCTAGCTCTTTATTGTTTACATGGCTCTTCTTAATCACTGGACCAACACAGGGTGGTTATAAAACACTTAGTTATCCGTTGAAATCATTTTCATAAGTTTCTCATTTCCAAACTTTTCCAAGTCTTCCCTCAATAATGGTACTTTTGCAAATTTGAGACACATTTTCATCATCGTCGACATGCTCAACTTTGGATACAACTTACAATATGTTGATTTCAACATTTAATAGTGTGTCGCTCTAAGTCCAAATCTAGCGAGGGCACCTTTGAAGCACTTTTAGCTGAATGAGGTGGAGATTTATGTTATAGCCTCAAATCTTTTTTGGAGAAAGGTGGTTGGTCATTCTGCTTTTGGTTGGCATGGTAAGTAAGGTATAAGTCTTAGAAATCCATTTTTGATACCTTCAAATTGGCAATGGAAATCAGATTTTACGATGGAAGATATTATTAGAAAGTGTAGATATCCATCTCAAAATCCATTAGTGATAAGAAGAGTAGTCCACCTATCTTATAAATGTTAGGAGGTCTCTCCACATTGGAAAGGTGAGATCCTCAACATGCCCTCCAAGATGGTGCCTTTTTTTGGGTTCACCAATCTTAAATTGCATCACAATTTCATTGTTATTTGATTGAATACTCGTTTGGGTTTAATGGCTCTGATACCATATTAGAAAATGTGGACATCCATCTCAAAATCAATTGGTAGTGAGAGGAGTAGCTCACCTATGTTATATATGCAGGAGGTCTCTCCACCTTTCCAACGTGGGATCCTTAACAAATATTTGGGTTTGTGGATTTCCTTGTAAGACTTTTTTTTTGCATCCATTCACCATTGCCACTTCCCCTAAATGAGGACATGGCTGACTTGAGGGATCAAAATACCTTATTATGGAACTTGGTTTTCATGAGAATTTTAAAATAAGATGATATTGATGCTTTTTAATCCCTTTTGGGTCTTTTTTCCTCAAAGGAGGTGAGCTATTTCAAAGTTTCAAGTTTACTCTTCAGTTTCAATTTCCTTCTCTTGCTAAAAAATAGGTTTTGGTCCACAGCCTTTCAAATTGTTAAAATAATTCCAAGTATAAATGTAGAATTAAACTATTCAATTTTGAAGGGAAATCTCAAAGTGGAACACGATTAGGGACTGTGCTAATAGAAATTTTACAAACCTTAATTTTGACTGATCCAAGAAATCCGGCTTTAACTTTCACTGGCAACTTCAATGCATTGAGTGCCTCTGGCTTTAGCTGCATATTTGTTAGCTCAACATCGCCTGTGAGGAAGTAACAGAAACAAATAGAGAAGCTCAAAACCATAAGAACTTCAAATATGACATGAATCATGATAACAAATAAAGCTTGCACAATGCTTGACAATGAAATGTCTCCCATAATCAATCCAATTGAATTCAAACTCAGATATAATAATAAAAATAATAAAGAAATTAATAATTCAACTGATAAAAGTGTCCAGCTAAAGAAGAATTTCATACGGTCTCACCACAATTCATAACCAGAGACAGGCATAGATCATGAAGTATGAACTCGGCCTCCCCGTCCACATTCTATGGTTAATATTATAACAGCGCTTATTCTACCAAATACTACTATACTATCCTCCATAAGTCAGTTCTCGTTGCATTAACATAACATCAATCATTCTCACCAAGCAGGATTCAATGCAGTATAAGTTATGTCATAGAGGAATGACAGTAAGGTTGAAATTGAAGAAATATATCTCACTAATTCATTGGTTACATAGTTCCCAAGGGGTGGCGTGGTGATCGAAGGCTTGGTTTTTGAAAGTGTGCGTGACATTAATTTGTAGAAACCTCTCGTGTCTCCATTCCTTGAATGTTTCCCTGGCTGTGGTTACCCAAGGTATAGTGGAGCGAAAGCTCCAATTTCTGGTTTAAAAAAAAAAAAATCATTTGTTACCTAGTTTAATCCACCTACTATCTTCCCACTAAACTCACTACAATCCACTAATTCGCCACCTTACAACTATTCCAAAGCAACCAATGCAAATTATGAGCTCTAATCGCACGAAGTTCTAAAACGTTCGAATTCCAAGCAACTAAGATTAAAAACTCAAAACCTATACAAAATTGGCAGAAACCTCCAAATAATCAAACACGAAGAAGACGCAATAACGATAGAAAAAAAAAAAAAGGAGAGCAGGAACTGAAACGAATCCTACCTTTCCATACACTGATCTTCAGAGCCTCCTTGTTGAGTCCTCGGACATAACTTCCGAGATATCTCTGCAACAAGTACGCCACCTGATCCTCCAACATTTTGGTAACCTCTCGATCAGATTAATCTACAAAGAAAACATCAAACAGAAGAAACTCAAGAAGTAGAGAAAGAACAACGACGAGCAATTCACAGTGAATTCGATTTTCATTCTCGACGACGGAATGATCCGTTCGAGTTCAGAGCGTGAACCTGTCGATATTTATAAGAAGAAGAAAAATCGCCATCGCCGACATGTCGCATACATTTCTTTTCCGATCACTACGAAAAAAAGTGTAGATGAAGCAATCGGAAGGATTCTGAATAAATGACTAGCGTTTCAGATCAACGCTAGAAAAGTCAAACCTAATAAGCAGCGTAGTGGACGCAGCAGGGATGTACTGTGGTTCTGTTTGCAGGGGAATATTAACCAGATTATATTTTCCTTATATGACAGAGCATTGAATTAGAGTAAAATTACGGAATTGCCATTAACGAAGGCGGTGATCGTTATACTTATCGACGTGGGAAAATGGCCCGAGTCCCTAGAACCGCACGTGTTTCCTGAGATTTTTGCCCGTTATAATATTTAGTGATCGCATCAAATATGGAAAATTTTGATTTTCTTTAATGTGAATTGTTTTTTGGTATTTTAATTATACTATTTATTTTAATGAATATAGTATTTTTTATTTTATCTATTACATAACATTGAGTGCTTTTATGTATATTAATTTAGTTTTTCACATAAAAGACTTCTAAATTAATTGAAGAGTATTGTAGCACGAATTAAAAACTCTTTAGTATTAATTAAAAACAATTTCTAAAAGTAAATGAAGATTATATGTGAACTAAACATTTACTATTTGTTGAGCATAACTCTACTGGCATCTTGTACAATCTACTAACGATGAGGTTATATATATAAAAAAAAAAACATTGACTATTTATTATATCAATTCAAATCAACTTTTTCATCTTTTTATCTCACAAAGCACTCCCTTTTTTTTTTTGAAAAACAAACTATATATATCGAGTTCAATGCGTCGTGTTAGTAAGCCTTAAACTTGGAGTAGAGCTTCAGCTTTTTTCTTCATTTCCTGGTTGGCTACTAAACCTTTAGACCTAATGCAAAAGTGTTGAGTCAAAATTCCAGATCTATACCCTATTAGAGTGTAATTTATAGATCTCAAAACAAAACATAACAAATCGATCAAGAAATTCAAATATCGGCAGCAGTACAACATTTGGTATCAAAGCCTACTTGTTCATGTGCTTCTGCTGTAATTAAGTTGTATTGTTGCCAATATTTGAATTTATTGATCGATTTGTTATGTTTTGTTTTAAGATCTAAAAATTGCACCTTGATATGGTATAGATCTAGCTTCTGTCAGCATTCCCATAAAAGGTTGTTTTCGTTTCGACCTTTACACTTCGGAGTTGCAGTTCACGAGCGCTGGGCTTCTCACTTGGATTATGTGGTTGGATTTTTTTAATCGTTTTGTGGATTCTTCTTAACCTTACATTTTGTGTTGATATTTTTTTCTTTTAATTTTACAACAATTGAGGTAAGAGATTCGAATTCATGACCTCTTTCATCGTTAGGTGTATGTTGATATTAGTGAGCAATTATCTTATTAGATGTCTTGGCCCATTTTCATTTTTACAACGAAAAAAAAAAAAACATAAACTATGATAGTGAGCTTTATAAATTAATGGAAGACTTTATGAATTTTATTTACTTTGATGGAATAAAATTATACTCATTTATTGGAGATAGTTTAATAGCATTAAATAAGCGTTATGAAATAATACAAACCTTTTTTTTTTTTTTTTTGAGCAAGAAATAATACAAAACTTGGTATGGCACTTACCCATGAATGTCCCAATCTGGATTAAAATTATTTTTACAAATGATAATTTAGTGTTCTTAACGTGGAATTGGTTATTGTACTATTCATGTTTTTGTAATCGATACTATTCAATGGTTGAATGAATGTATTGAAGATCCATTATCCAAAATGAGATATGAAAAAAGACACATAGCTCCCCAACTCTTAAACATGTAAAATTGTTAATCTCAAAAAGAAAAAAAAAAAACATGTAAAATTGTTCAGTTGGGCCTTAATTTTAGTTTGTTAATACAGCCCAATACCATGGACCAAAACTGGGCCGACTACACAAAAGGCCCAATTGTTTGCACAAACAAAGCCCAAAGGCCCAAATTGTACGGTACCGGTCCTCTACGCACTGGCAGCGTGTGGGATTTTCAAGACCTTCAGCAAGGAAAGATAATACATGCTCTTTTTCTTTTTTCTTTTTTTTTTTAACCGTGTTTATATTCATATCTTCGAAATATTTGTTTTCCACAAAATATCCTAATAGAAAAGTTAATTTTTCAATAATTTAGCCTTCACTAATGGTCCAACCAGGCAATAATTCTATTTACTATTATGTTTTCAATAATTATTAAATTATTTGATAATCATTCAATGCATTACCATTCATATTACATACCATCATCGACATGTGTACATAATGAGTCAGTGACGTAATTGATTATCTGGTTTGATGTTAATCCATTTCTACTCTACAGTCACGATTTCGATTCCTGAAATTGGTATTTGTAATTCCCTTCCCCCAACTTTTACTAAAAAAAAAAAAAAACATCGAGACATGTAAATAACTATTTTAACTGTATAAAGTACTTGTTTTATTTTAAAATAAACTATTTGTCGTAATTACATCATAAACTGGTTTAATGAGTGAATAGGTGTCCATAGATGAAGAACAAAAATACCACTAACAATTGAAGTTAATTAAAAAGTCAATAGTTTGTTGATCCACTAACAATATTCACTGTTTAGTTATTATTTACTCAACGACTTAGTTCTTTTTTTTTTTTTTTTTTTTTAATTCTTGGTTTAATCATAAACACTCCATGAATATATAACAAAATATAGTGTGTGTGTGTGTGTGTGTTTGTTTTTAGTATACAACATTTGAAGGTAGCAAACCCTACTTCTAAATATTTAAACTATGATTTTCAATTTTCTAATCCATTATTTCATTTGAGTTTGAATTTTAAACTATGATATTAAATTGATAACCATCTTGCTAAATATTTTGTCTAGAGTATTGTTGTCCTGATAAAATTGTTGTAACGATATGGCCCTAAATAAGGAAAATATAAAATCAATTTATATTTTAGGTTTATTGAAAATAACCAAATCTATTAGAAAAAAGGAATCCCAAACATTTAAAAATTGCATTAATAAATTTATTAGTTTCAAAGAAGACAATCATAAAACTCTGAAAACTAAACTTGTCATTAGAAATCTTAACACAACAAACTCAATCATTATTTAATAAGAATCTGCTTTAATTCTTGAAAGATATTTTGTTGGCAACTATGTGGGGATTCTTTAAAGATATTTAGTTGTTGAGAATTCGAATATTTCGTCATTTGGATTATAATATTAGTGGTAACTTGCAAGGCATCAAAAGAAAATGAAGAATTTTCCAAAACAGAACAAACAGAGAAAATAAATCATCATTTCAACGACTGGCAATTGAATTAGTATAAAACAATGAATTATTTTTTACGATAAATTACTTGTATTATTATTTTAATAAAAGTTATTTTTTAAATATTAAAAAAAAGTAAAAAAAAAAAAAAATTGAATTCAATTAATTTCAAGTATACGTTCGGTTATAACAATATTTAACAAAAAAAATTTGTCAATTAACTCATTCAATTCGGTCGGGTAGAAAAAAAAAATTGTTTATATTTATATTTTTGTATATAATTAATTAGATATTGTTTAAATATGTTTCAAATTTTTTTTTTCGAACCGATCAATAAGATTTTAAAAAATACTTACCTTCTTATGGATGTGAATAATCTTTTGGCGCCACAAAATTTTTTAGTTTCCTTAAAAATATATTATTGATAAGTATTACTTTAAGATTTTTCACCGATATCAACCTCAATTGATGAACACCCATAATAAAATTATATATTTTAATGATAATTTCAAGCAAATCAGCAAGGAGGTGTGATTGGATTTTGGAGTTAGAGAAAAGAGGAAGAAAAAATGGAAAGGAAGCATGTGTTTGAGAATTAATCTATTTGATAATGAGAGGTTAGAATTTTTTTTTTTTGAAAATAGATGTTTAATTTTTTTTTTGTGTGAATTGGTGTTTAAGAGAATTTTTTTTAATATTAATTTTTATTATAATAAAAATTTAATTTAATGTTTTATAAGATTGAATATGTTTGTTTGGATGAGAGGAGTTGAGAAAAGTTATTAAGCCCAAATGACAAACATGCAGTTGGATAATTTACTCTCTTCTTCTCTCCCCACTACTAAATTCAATCACCTCCTAAGATTTCCACCTAAACCGCCTAAACCGGGCACCAACTGATTCAACACGTCTAAAGAAAATAATATTTTTATGATGAATAAAACAATAAAAACACTCTAAATAAAATGAAAATCCATATTAATTATAGTAAAAGGCAAGATCATTTTGTATTTCAGATTTCTTTACCATCCCCATTAAAGCTTCTAATATACAAAAGAAAACACCAAGAAATACACCAAAAACACAAAAGATGTGAGCAAATCTCAGTAAAAAAAAAATTGAACACAAGACTTCCTCACTGGTCACCACCACCAAAAACACACAACTTCATTCACAGTTGCATATTTTTTTCACAACATTTAAACCCCCCCAAAAGAAAAACTATATATAAAAGAAAAAAGAAGTAAACAAAAACAAACTCAATTGTTCTTCATGGTTTTCTTCTTTCTTCTTCTTCACTCTTCAATCAAATCTTCGAATCGCTTTGCTTCACCGGAATGTTTTATATGTATTTAGGTTAAGTGATTCTTCTTCGATCTACGCCGCCGCCACCGTGCCGGCGCGGAAACGGCAGTTGTGATTGGTGGTGGATTTGTCCGAAGAAGTGGATTTTCGCTGATCTTTGCTTCGCATGGCCGCTTTTATGGACGATGATAGATTCATCTTCTTCTCTTTCGATTCGTCCATGTCGATTTGCACTTGCCTACAATCTTCGCTGCAAAACGGAGTGTCTCCTCTGCAAATCATAATCGTAACAATATAGTCAGAATCAGATTCCATGGCCAAGAAATTCATGTAATTGTTACTTCTTCGTAATTTCTACGTTTGTATTCAAGATCTGATTCCAGAATTTTAAAGAAAAACGCGTTTTCAGATCTTGAGATTTTGTTCGACAAATACCGGAAGGAATTTAAAGATCCGTCGTGTTTACAATGGATTCCTTATTATAATCGATAAAACATTGCTCTCTAAAAACTGAATTTCTCTCTTGATCAGAAAATTAAAGATTCACAGATCTAAACAATTACCAGAAGCAAAAAAAGAAAACTAAACGGATTCATCGATCTAAACAATCAAAATCCACAAATCAGATTCAAGAAACAACTCTAATGAACTTCACTCTTCACAATCCTTCAAGAAATCATCAAAATATAAAAGAAGAAGAAAAACGAACCTGTACATGAAAATGTCTTTATCAACACCGAGCAGCTTCTTGCAGAGAAAACAAGCGTCCAAGAAATGTTGATGACGATCATCAAATCTCACATCGTAAAACCTCGCAGAAACTCTCGAGGAAGAAACCGATAGGTTTCGCAAACCACCGCGCCGGTGATCGCCGCCGTGGCAAATCTTCGGCCGGAGTAAGAAATGCTGAGGATATTGGCTGTGCTGGTTTCCAGAAAATCCAGCTTCCAAATCCACCAAAGAAACCAATCCATCATCTTCATCAATGAAATACGGCCTCCTCGCACAAGAATCCATTGTTTCTTCTTCTTCTTAGAGAAAAAGAAAAAAGTGGAATTGCAGAGAAATGTAGCGGAGTTTATAAAGAGAAAAATAAGAACAACAACCAACGGCAGGTTTTAGAGTGAATCTATTGGCAGAAAGGACCCGAATTAAAAAATTCTTTCTATATTCGCCACAAAAGTTGAGGGTAATTACGGATGTGACCTGGATGAATCAAATTATAATGAGAATGTGGCGTTTGTGTAATTATGATGAAGATGGAGGGTTAAACTGCAAGGGTAGCTGATTTTCCGTAGAGCAGGTACCCACACGTCGTTGCCAAACGGGAAACTCTCTCTTGAGCTCCAAGTCGTGACGTCAGATGAAAAAGGCAGTGCTCACGCTCCCATGGGAGAGTGAATCTCACTCACTCCACTATTTTTTGCTTTGAAAACCAAATACAATTTTTTTTTACTAATTATAGAGTTGATTGATCCAATTATTCTAATTTTTCAAAATAATTAATTATTTTTAATTATTTATATTTATTCATTCATTTTAAATTATTAATTATTTTTAATTTCTTAGGGTATGTTTGGACCTCCGTTTATGTAAACTGTCATAATAACTCAACCTGTGTTTACCCCACCGTTTATTATAAACGGCAGTTACCTAAACTTTGGTGTTCGTTTATCTAAATTTATGTGTCAATTTATCTAAACCTTATATTTTTTATTAAATATTTTTATGAATATTGACTATAAATTTTCTTTAAAATTATATATATGATGTTTTT
>JBBMKA010000018.1:408846-427121 GCA_037833695.1 Sechiopsis laciniata
AATAATATGAGGTTACATTTCAAAAATAATTGATAAGGAAGGAAATAACTCATATTTCATATATATTGTTATGAGGTTTTCACTCTTTTTTATTGAGATTTTCTCAATATGATGCATCTTGACTCACCAATCTAAATTAGATTTCAATTTTTATTTTTATTAGGATCAAATATCCGTTTAGTCTTATAAACTCTAATATAATATTAGATAACGTGGAATTCCACATCAATTAAGCTGATTCTATATATTTTAACAAAAGATAATTAAAATCAATTAAACTGGGTTTGAATTTAAACAACAATCAAGCGAGCAAACAAGAGTACATAAACAATATTATTAAGAAAATAAATTAATATTAGTGTGTTAGAATATTAGTTTACATTGTTAGAGGTAGTTATTTACTTAATTGATTTTTATTTTTTTTTGAAAAGTACTTAATTGGTTAATACAATCATTTATTTGTTATCTTTTCAAGTATACAAGTACGCTATGGTATCATGAATAAAATCGATTCATCTTTTTTCCTATTTTAAGTTATCATATAGTATCAGAATTTCATGTATGTTATTAGTTTCTTAAATGTTGATTCAATTCAAATGAGTAAAATCTAGGTTTGTGATTTCAACTCCATCCAAATAAGCATAAGCTTAAACAAGTTTTTTATCACAAAAATTCACATCCTACTCAACCGAGTAAGCCAAAATAAACATTCCGATCCATAATAGATCTTATCTAAAATGATATTTTCAATATGACATCATCGTGGAAGGCGTGTTTAAATTATATATATATATATATATATATAATTTAAAGTAGATGAATAGTTTAAAGCAGTAATCATGTGAAATATATTATTGTGGGGAGTGGTACAGAACTCGTGAATAAAGCAATTACGCATTACATTGTTTTCCACCTCAAAGTGCATAGAACTTGTCCAAGTTATGACACGTGGGACACAAATACATTCCCACGTATGTTTCCTTGGGAACCAGCATGTTCCCTAAATTTAAGGCCACCCTACCCTTAATTATTTTTAATTAATCTATCGTCGAAAAGATTGGATATGTGTTGGTTTTGTTGATTGGTTAAAATCAAATTTAACTCTTCGGTCATGGTTTGAAAATTGGTATTTGATTCATGCCAGTAGTTATACCTTTGATATAGGACTTGTAGCCCTCCTTCTTGTGCTTTAGCTATTTATAAATTTTTTGAATTTAACATGGAGACACGCTATTCAAACTTATAATTTAAAGTTGTTAAATATATATTAATGTCATTGAAATATTATTCTTCTTTGGGTCAGCCACTCAATTTCTTTAACCAAAAAAAGATTTTTGTCGCAATTATTTATGATATTAATCAAAATAAAGTTTTTTTCTTCACTAGTACTTAACCCAGAGAGGCATCAATGGCAACGTAACCTAAAAAAAATAATTACACTAATTTGAAAGTAAAAAATAAAATATATAAAAAAATAAAGAAAAGAAAAGGAATGAGAATAAATACTGTGGAATAATACATTAAAAAAATATTGATACATATAATATATAATACGAATTGCCACTCCGTCAAAATCTACGTCAAATGTGTTTGGACTTTTGAGACACGTGTGCGTGTCATCTGGCACGCTGCGCAACAAAAGTAAAAGCCAAGGCTTACGAATCTGACTATGGTTTTTTCCATTTTAAATATTATTTTGGTTTCAAATTGTTTGAAAGATAGTTTAATTTATAAAAATTTGTTATATATTGGAAATTTTAGAACACTTAATTTAATTTTTTAGTACAAGTTGTAGGATACGAGACCATAAACTTTAAGAGGGAAAATAACAATTCTTGAACTTGTGATTATAAAGTATAATTGGATTACTACAAAATAATAAACTATTAGGTTATCAGTTATTTCATAAACACTTATTTTAATTATAATAACTTTTTAAAAATATTTTATGCATACTAAAATATGAAATATAAAATTTGTTTAAAGTTTAAAGTTTCAACTTACTTAAACCTATCAATTTTATAATTGTCAATTTAGTATGATTGATTTTTTTTTTTTTTGGTTATATTTATTTATTTTTTTCTAAAATTTTAACGTTTATAAAAATAAAAAAAAGGATAGTTTTTATTTTGCTGCTCATAAAAAAAAAAATCCTCCTAATTTATTATATTTTTGTCTACGTTAAGTTTTAATAAAATTTTAAATTAGATTCTTTTTAAAAAAAAAATTAGGTTCTTATAGTGCAATTGCATGGTTAATCTTTTTTTTTTTTAATTAAAAAATGTTAGTTTTTATATAAATATTATAAATATATTCATGTACTTGTTTGAAAATAAATAATAACAATTAAATTTGACAAAAATAAAATTTAAACTTAAAATAAATATGAATTTAAGAATTTTTCATGAGTATGCAAAAAGAAGAAAAAAATTTCAAAAATGTCAAAATTTTAGAAAAAAATCAAATATAACAAAAAATGGTTCCAATCACATTAAAAAGTGGATAGAATTCAGTTAAACACATAAACTTCAATCAAGGGAAATTTAAAATTAACATGGTTTAATCAAGTTAACTATTTTATATTTTATTATGTTGAAAATATTTTAAAAAATTATTATACTTAAAATACAATTTACTCTTTATAGGGGTACAAACAAAAATCGAAAAACTGAATTGAATCAATTAAATGGATCAAATCAGTTTTTTAGCATGAATTGGGACATATCAATTTGTAATTTGAAAAACTGAAAAATATTTGATCGATTTCGGTTTCATTTTAAAAAACCAATAAAAACTGAACTTAGTCAATAAATTAATATAAAGTCATTTTCTTTTCATTATTTATAAAATTTTCTAAAGTCTTCAAGATCAATAAATATAAATCTGTTATAGTAAATATTTTTTTATCAATATATTTTACGTAACTTTCTCTAACTTTTACTTTTTTTTTTCATATTACTTATCATTATCTATTTGAAATTTGGATTTGGATGATTATGATAGCATGCGCTATTTATATTTGAACGGTTGAATATGTAATCTTTTATGTAATTTCATAATGAAATTGTTTCTTATCTAAAAAAAACAAAACAAATAAATAAAAAGTAAAAATGAGGTTATTGATTATTTTTAAAAAAATAATGCTAAAAGAAAATCAAAATCGAACCAAATCAATAAAAAAAAATTGATCCAATAATTTTGTATTTTATGGACATCCGTTTAGATTGAATTGTTAAAAACTTAAGATACCAATTCCATTATCAATTTGACAAATAACTGAAAAAAAAAAAAAAAAAAATCGAACTAATATCAGCCCTAACTCTCCATAACAAATTTTGTACGAATTTTATGATTTACTAAAAATATAAAGTCCAAAATTACATATAAAACTAAAATAAAAGGAAACTAAAATAGTATTGTAACTTTTTCTTTTTCTTTCCTTTTTCTTTTTCTTCATTCCTTTGACTATGGGCCTTGTTGACCCTTATTTAAGAAGAGACGTTGATGGACAGAAAAGTTGAAATTCCCGTCATGGGCGGTGCTTTTTTTTACTTTATTCTTTTTCTTTTTTTACCTTAAAGAATAGTAAATTTGGTAAATTTGTCAAAAGTGTTCGTCATTGATGTGACTGTTTAATATGGTCATTTGCTTTAAAAGTAAATGAATGACTGAAAAAGGTAAATTTAGAATAATAAAAAGTAAATTTAGAAAAAGCCGGTGATAATGCGAAGAAATTTTAATTAAATATATAAAAATATTAAAAATATATATATAAAAATTTCTCTATCATCTACTGATATTATCACATTAACAAAACGTAGGGGAGTGTGAAAATTCCTAAGAAATGACCATCTATTTCACTAGACTTTTCAACATATTATGCAAAAAAATAAAAAATAAAAAAAAGCCACAATTCTCGATATAATGAAACAATGAAATAAACAGAAAGAATATCAATGAGACATTTGTGAAATGTCATTTTGATGCATACTCAACTTAATATCAAGATGGTATAAGATGCTTTTTTTTTTTTTCTGTAATAAAAACAAAGTTCAATCGACCTAATTAATACACGTTTATAATTAAAAATTCATTAGTTTGAATCTTTCATTTTCTAAATTATTAAATAAAAAAAAATGATCGATAATTTTATAAATAATTATTTTGATTTTTTGTCAATGTATGATTGATAATTTAGCAAGCTTGCCTACACTAACAAATCAAGTAGCAATCGAATTGAGTTAAAAGCTCTATTGTTCAATATCTCTCCAAAATAATTATTGAATTAAAAGAAGAAATTAACTAGATGGTAAATCCATGGAATTATCAATTGTTGAGTAGAAAATTAATTTATATGGTACCTTTCTATTTGGTATCAAAACAATATAAAATATTATAATCCTATAAATTCCGATCTCTCTTTTTTTTTTAAAATAAAAAATTCCAATCTCTTGTAAAAGATTGAAACTAATAGCTTACGTTACACATCTATACATAATGGGATACTGGATAGGATTTTCGTGTTTAATTAACATTAATCTTTTATTTAATGTGAATATTAATGTGGAGAATCTAACTCCATTATTTATGTGATTCGATTCCATGTGGCAAATAACCATGCTCTAAGTCTAGCTACACACCACTAGAGTACCTAGCTAATTATTAATTAGTATTAACAATGACTAACTACGTGCCCACTTTTCCTTCAAAAAAAATATGAAAAAATTACTTTGATGGATAAGAAAATTTGAACCCGTAATTTCATAATTACTAGAACTCGATTTTTTTTGAAAATTTCAATTTTATTTTAATTTTTATACTTTCATTCAATTGTAATCCTTTCTTTTTGTATTTAATATAGTTTATAAGTAATTATTATTATTATTATAAGTTTTTATTAATAATTTTTTAAAAAATATTCTTATTTAAATTTACCGCTATAAATTTTAAAAATATATGCACATAAATTATTATTTAAATAATCATGATAAAATTAATTCCTTTTCTTAGAAGAAAATTAATTCCAATTTGACCATATAGAATCGATCAAAAAATAGATAAAAAAATAAAAATTGTAGCACATGAAATTAAAATCGAATATTTGTAATTGAATATTTGAAAGTATATATACATGTTATTTTAATTTAATATTTTATAGGCTAGGTGGGCAACTACTCTCCCACATTCATTTCAATAATTTATGTGCTTTATGTTAACGTAATCCACATTAAAACTCAATAATAAACCTAAACCCAACTAGCCCAAAACTTACTTGCCCAATTTAGCTTGTCATTATTTTAATTTAATAATATTTAATTCAATGTTCTGAGCTGGCACCGTGTGGTAAATGACTCCATCGCACATTGATGTTATTATATTATAGTATATGGTTGCTCCTTATGAAAAGTTGGCAATGATGCTGTTAATTCTTTTATCATATGTGTGACGTTGATATTGTCAATAAATAAATAAATGTGTGATGTTATTGGTGATCATTTATGATTTGGACGATTCATTTATCTCAAAATTAATCAACAGGAACGAAGAGGTACATATATTATTTAAAGATGTCGAACACTTTCTCATCTTTTGGATGTGAAATAAAGTAAATATCTCTAACAATTAATTACGATAAAAATTAATTATTGACATCTTGTATGACTGAGAAACCATAATATTACGAGTTCGAATTCCTTGACCCTCAACTGTTATATTGAATTAAAAAAAATTAAAAGTGATGGAAACCAATTTACATTTGTGAAGTGTTGAAAATTGGAGACAGCAAGAATTTAACTCAAATGTATAGACAAATAACAATATCAAGTTGTCAAAAGAAGCAAAGTCTCGGTTGCATCTTGTATGATCTAATAGCCATGAAGTTATATGTTTAAATCTCTCATCACCAGTTGTTATTGAATTAAAAAAACAAAATTTTAGTCTTTAGGTTTGGAGTGTAGTGTTAATTTGGGCCTTAGATTTTTTAAATCAAACACTTTTATCTTTGACATTTCAATAATATTCAAATTTAGTCCTACTGTGTTTTATGAATTTACATGTATATTTGTTTCCTTTTATATATATATATATATATATTTTGTCCATATAAAATAACTACTTCATCAATAAATTAAAATTTAACATTAGTTTTGTCAATACCATAATAATATTATGTCATGTGATCAATGATTTTCTTGCCCTATGAACTAAAAATAAACATTATTGAAATGTCATCAACTAAAATTAAATATTTTTTAAATGTCAGAGATAAAAAAGTCTTTGATTTAAAAACATAGATCGAATAAAAGTTAAAAGTTTTTTTGTAGGTTTTATAATAATTGGGATGGAGAGAGTCGAATTCATGACTTATTAGTTCTTGAACATACATTGATGTCACTGAACTAAGACTCATATTGGCGAAATTTAAACACCTTGTAGGACTACGTTAGATTTATAAATCTTATTCAATTCAAAATCTAATTGAATAAAATTAAAATCGACAGGAAACAAATTAAGGGAAACATACAATATTAGTTAAATTTAGAAAATAATTACAAATATGATAACTTACAAAAATTTACCAACCATCAACAAGAATAGTAGCCCAGCAACATCAATAAAAAAATAATAATTTACAACCATAGACATAAGTATTAATAATAAATAATATTGTATTAATGACTATGAATGCAAATATTTTAAAATTTGACTACATTTGTAAAATGTACAGGTAGAGTTCATGGGTTTGTCAGATCAGAGACTTGAATGGCAAGGGCCCATTTTGTTTGAGGCCCAAAATGAACCCGGCCCAATCCAAATGGTTATAAGTAAAATCTGAGTAATCTTTTTTTTTTTTTTATATAAATCCGAGTGATCTTTTGTCCATACAAATATAAATGACATGAGAGTAATTGTTGAAATCATTTTTATCGTATTAAAAATCTCTTGTAAACATTCTTTTCCTTATGGGATATGTGCATTATGTATATCATGTCCGGGCATTATGTAAATATTTTATATATCATGTCCAGACATTATGTAAATATTTCTCATTTGAAAATAGTGCACTTAACGAAACTAAAAATAAAATATTCATATATATTAAACATGTTTAGCTAAATATCAAATAAGATTATACAGATATACATTCGAATCTTAATCATCTAATTTTTGTTAATAACCTCTAGCTTTCTATTGAAGTAATAAATATATTTTTAGTGCAACAAATATCAGCTAATTTTTAGATGTTTTTAATATCTAAAAAAGAAGTATAGAGTGACTAGGTTCGTTAAGGATTGAAATTATAATATCATAACCGCTTCAAGCTATGTTTACTTTTACCATGAAAATTGTGCCATTGTGTTATTATTATTATTATTTAAGTTATAGAATTTTGTGTTATTTGTGAAAAACAAAAATTATTATTTTAAATTCTTTCAATCCAATTTACATATGGACAATTCTCATGACATAGTGTCTTACTCTACTCTAATTTGTCCACGGAAGAAATTCGTGAATGAATGAGAACATTATCACTAAAATTACTTGGCAATAGTTTGATTTTCTTTTTTAAAAAAACATCATAAATTCTAACCATCATAATTTGAGTACAAATATTTGAAAATTGTGTTCAGAAAAAAAAAAAAGAAAAAGTTACGGGTTATTCATTTATTTATTTTGAAAAAGCCAAGATGTTATCGTTTATTTCCCCCTTTTCTGAAAAATATTGGATAGATTTTCAAAGAAAATAAAATAAAATTTGAACTTGCACTTCCATTGTATAAACAATTTAGCTGATAAATGATTCTCAAAAAAAAAAAAAAAAAAACAGATGAATGAATTAAATTCCATAAATATTAAAAATGAAGGTCGCAAATGTACATGACATCCAAGGCCATTCCAAAAGAAAAGACAAATAATTAGTCTCGGTTGGTCAATTAGTTCAGAATATTTCAAAATGAAAAAACGAAAAATGTAATTCTTTTATTACTTAAATACTTTTTTAAAATTTTATAAAAAAAGAAAAAAACCGCCAACTGATCAGTCTGGGCCTGGAGAAACCCGCATTGGGCCGTGGGCTTGGGCCCTACGAGAGATAGACCTCTACGCTAGAACTTCGCTGAGAAAGGCATAGCGGGCAGGTCTGAGCCGCTCGGTCACAGTCTGTACAGAGGCAGAGATGACGGCACGGCAAAAGCACCACCGACGCCAACCGCTTTCTACACGCTTTGCAACCCGGTCCATAACTCGCGGCTCGGTCCGGGTCGACGTGAGCCGACTCGGCGTCGTCGGCTTGTCCTTCGACGCCGGCGGTTCCGCCGTCTCCTCCGTCGCATCCGCCGCCGGACATAGCTTGGTGCAATTGTGCCTGCAGAGATAGCGCGGCGGCTTCCTGTGCCCTAGCTTTTGCCTGCCAGAGCTGCGCCTCGACGCTTAGCTGGGCGGCGCGTGCTTCCAACTCGGCGTTCCGGCGCGTCGCCTTCTCCACCTCCCCTTCCCTCTCTCTCAACCTCCTCGCCACCGATTCCTCCACCGCATCGAGAAGCGCACGGTAGTGTCTCTTTCTCTTTTCTGCTATCGTGCGCCGTAATTGTTCTTCCTGTTTTTGAAAATCGTAAAAATTCAGAAAGAATTTCCTCCCGATGAAACTAGTGTTTGTGTTAGGTAGTTGAATTAGAACCTGTGATTTGATGAATTGATCTATTTCGTCTTGTTGCCGTTTGAAATTTAAGGCGAAATCGTCTGGTAATAGCGACAAGAGAGCCGATGATGATTGACGAACGAGATTGTGATTTTGATTAGGTTGCTGTTGCGGCGGTGGAATCTGTTGATGATCGATGGAGGAAAGGCGGAGGCCGGTGGAAACGACATTGTTTTGGTGGTTATGGAGCTTGGCGAGGTCAACAATAACAGGCGGACGCGTCTGCGGCAACGCAGCGAGATTGATCGGAGCGGCGATTGAAGTAGTTGCAGATGAGATTTCTCTTCCTCTTTTGCGAGATGAAGAATTGTTTCCTGCTATCATCGGAAACTGGATCGATTGATTTTTTCAAAGGTACACAAACTCAAATCGATTCTAATACTTTTATTATAGAGAGTTCTAAGTTCTAACAGCCTGAAAATTTCACCCTAAAACAATGTGCAAAACAAAACTCACCTATATTGTTGTTGAACATCATATGAGTCTGGTCAATTAAACCTCCTGGTTGTGGCTGTAATGAATAATCATGCCCTTCTTGACTGCTTCTGTGATTAGAATACGAAAACCTAACAATTAGAAATTGGAAAACACCAACAACAACAATAAATTAAAGAAGAGAAAGAATCAAAATCCCTATACCTGTTTAAGAACAAAGCATTAGAAGGATATTGAGCCTGAACAGCCATGGGGGAAAGGAATTGACAAAAGGATATGAAGAAGAAGAGGAGGAAGATTGGGAAGGTAAATAAGATGGGTATGTTTTTATGGAGAAATGGGAAGATTGGGGATGAAGAATAGCATAGCAATAACAATAAAAGCTAGCATAAGAGAAGCATGAAAGACAAGGAAGATGGTGTTAGAATAGAGAGAGAGAGAGAGGGTGAGAGTCTTGAATAAGAGAGAGAAAGAAAGAAATGAATATATGTCTGGTAAGAGGGCACCACCACCACCATTTTTCATTTTCAATTTTCACCTTCACAACACCACCATTCTTGCAATTCTCACCATCTTTGTTTGTCACCTACCCTTTTTTGCTTTTGTTAACAACAAATTTTTGTTGGGTAATTTTATCAAATTTCTCTTTCTTCTGTCACTGTGAAGATGATGATATATAAATAGTGTGTGTTTGGGTTTGGGAAAATAAAGAAATAGAGATGCGATCAAAACGAATCAGTCCAAGAGAGAGACACGCCCTGTTGGCCTTATTATTCTGCTCTCTCTATTTTCCTCGGTGCTGGCTGGCTTTTCTCATCTTTGAAAAAATCCCTCTTTTTTTTTTTGGGTTTAATTGTTTTTGTGTGGCTATTTTTGGTGGGTAAAAATGGGTGGATTAAGAAGTGTAATTAAAAGAAGGGAAAAAAAAAGAAGAAAGTGGTTGTGGATGGGCGTGCAGCAGTGGGTTCTGTAGCCATCTCCACGTCTTGTGTTGGAGTTGGTTTGAAAATGGCCCATACCCTCTCTCTCTCTCGTGGGACAATGGCTTGGCAAACTGTGCCAACCATGAATGTTCTCATTTTTAATTTCATTTTGTACCTTTTGTGTGAAAATCAGTTTCCTTTTCTTTTTTTTTTTACCCTTTCCTTTTGTTTTCCATTGGGTGTTAAATTATATTCCTATCTATTTATTTTTATCATTTTATAAGCCTCACAACTTGAGAAAAACTTCTCTTCTTGTTCTAAGGAGGTGTCACCTACATTTTTGTCCCAAAATTTTACATTGGTTCTATTTTGATATCCGAACTAAACTTTGAAATTTATTCTATTTTGATCTAAGAACTCTCAACTGTTTTAATTAATAATTTAAAGTTAATATTAATCCAAATTGGTCCAACAATGTTAATAATTTTCATACAATAAAAAACAAAAAGTTAACATATTTTTAGGTTTTATAGATAAATATAGTAAAAAAAAATATCTAAGGAACAATTGAAGTTTTTTTTCAAAATAAGTTCAAGGATTGAAACGAAGCAAATCTCAAAGTTCAAAGATTAAAATTGACATTTTGAAAGTTTGAAGATTGAAATGAAACAATCTCAAAGGTTAGATACTAAAATTTAAATTTTTAAAAGTTTAGACACCAAAATGAAACAAATGTCAAAGTTCATGGTCGAACTATTTCTACGAGATAAATTATCTTACCTTACATAATTTGATTCCATTATGGTTTTTATACTTTCAGTTTAGTTTTAGTTTCTATATTTGAAAACTAATTTTGTTATAATTTTATTTAGGTTTCACTTTTATATTTTCAAATATTTAATTTTAGTTTATATATAAACTTTTTTTAAAAGAATACGATTACATTACGTTTTTGTTGTACTTCAATTATTTTACCAAGTCACAAGGGTAAACAAATGTGGAGCGGAGATTCATACTTCTTACACCAAGGAGAGAAGTGGTGAGGAGGATGGTAATGAAATTTAAAAAAAAATATTGGGATGGAATTGAAATGATGGTGTAGGAATTAACCTAAAAATTTAACCTTTCTTTATTGAAATTTCGAGAATCTTGTTCATTTAGGTGGGTTTTTCTTGGTTATAAAATATCTAAATTTCCTCTAAAATCTACCTTATGTGTTAAATTTTCCATTTATTTTCTTATGAAATTGTGGAGACAAAAATACGTTCAACTATTTATGGCTTTAGTGGAAAATCTTCCTTTTGAAGGAAACGAAAAGAGAGAGGGAGAGAGAGAGAGAGCTGTGTCCGATTAGGAATTCTTGTCTATGATTTTGACCCCTTTCCTCCACCACCCACGAACTCAACCAAAAAAAAAACAAATATAGGTTGGGAATAAAAATTTGAGGTAAAAAACAAGAATGTGGACAGATTCAAAGAAACAACTAGTTTTATTTAATACGATTTATTTCCATTATTTAATGACTTGTTAAATCGTTGTTATTTCTTATCTTACTCTTGATGACAAATGTTGAAATTTTGTGTGTTAATAAGTTGTTTCTCAGAGGTTAATATCCCTTTATTTTTATTTTTATTTTTATTTTTTTGATTCAATACATTGGGGTAGGGGAATCGAATTTGTAACTTGATGGTTACTAGACCATATAAGATGTTGCTGGAGCTCTATTCATATTGGTGGTTAATCTGCATTTATAGTCTTTGAATACATTATATATTTATGTTTATATCTATCTACATATATAGTTGTGAGTATTTAGGTTAACTTAGATGTATCTTGACTACTTTTACATGACATATTGCTTGACTTTACAATATTATAATTGTTATTATAATATTTCAGTCCATCCAGCTTTTTGTTATAACAAATTAGTCTATATTTTTAATCTTTAGGCAAACAAGTTTGTGGTTAAATGATAGAGAGTGATCATATGCAATTTAGATGCATCCTTCCTGTTTATCAGGAAATAAAAAAATTGGTTGAATGCATGATTCAACATGGTCAATCATAATAATAAGTGATGTATTTGTTTATTGAAGGGTATATTAAATTTGAGCTACTATATTCAATAATTGCATTTTTTTTTTCATATTCAACTAAATAAGAATTTGAATGGATGGTATGAGATACTTTTCTCTCTTACCATTGGCTTTTCTTTTTCTTTTAGTTACTGTTGTGGGTTGAGGATGTTGTTTGTTTAATGAAAATTTGTTTGATCTAAAAAAAATGGTATGAAATTGTATTTTAACTCTTTCATTTGTTGATATTTGTTTCGTATATAAATTAACTGTATTGAAAGAATTACATTTATTTTCAGGCAATATGTATTTGAATTAATTAGTAAAAAAAAGTTGATTTAATCATAATTGAAATTTCTTTCAACATTATTGAATTGAAATCTGTTGTATAACATAAACTACAAGCAATCGTATCAATTGCTCAACAAAATAGCTTCTCTAAAAGAATAATCAAAGTGCTTGGACTAATTAATTTACTTCAACTTAAATTTAGGGTGTGAAATTTTTATTACATAATGGCCACTAATCTTCTCTTCTAAGCATTACCTATAGTTTATGGGGTATGGTTTTGAATTACTTTTTCCTAGTATTTATCCATATTAAAGTTGATTTTAAGTTTATATTATCATATTTTTTTCGTTAGTATATTTTGATCTATTAAATTATTTCTTCTATCAATGTGCTTATATTTTTATTTTTCACATTTATGTTATTATTGATGATTTTAACAGGCATTAATACTTGGAAAATTGTGAAAAATATAGAAGAAAAAAATATAAATTAATCCCATTATAGTATCACTACAACATTTTGAGGTGCAAAGATGTGAAGTTCCGATCTTATAGTCATAAGTTTATACTTTAGCATGTTCTTGTTAGCTTTACTACTAATATGTGAACTTAATTAATTGATTAAAACGAATATATCTTCTTGATAATTATAATATGATTAGTAAATTCCACTAATACAATGAATATACATTCCATAATTTTTTTTTTCTCTTAAAAAATAAAACAAGATCAGGTGCATATGTTTGAAATTTGATGAGTGGCCTATAGGACCATGTTTAAATTGATATAGTTTGATGTATTTCAAAGTTTGAAAGAGAAGATTGAATAAATCCACCAAGAAGGAAAAGCATAGAAGTTGGTGTTATTCATCTTTACCAAAACCCCATTTTGGAGTTTTGAACCTAACTTTGATTAATGAATGTAATATGACAAACAAAGAAAAAAGTGTCACAAAACAAAAGAGTAGTGAGAAAACAAGTGCTTGAAAATGGCCATCAAGTATTTTTTGTCTTTGCCTTAGACCCCACAAAAAGCCTTTCTCTTGTAGGCCAAATAAGACTCTTTCTCTCTCTCTCTCTCTCTCTTTTCTCTTCCAACTCATGAAATTTCCTTTAAGACAGCCTTTCCTTTTCACTCTATTCTCTATGAGTTGTATTGCTTTGCTATATATTTTGTAATGTCTTCTTAAATGGTTAAAGAGAGAATGATGGGCTTTAGTTTGCTTCCCATTAATCAAAAAGCATTTTTCTCTTAATTCTCTCTATATCCTTCCATCATACCCAAAATCAAATCCTATATTCTTTTATTACTATTCCTTGAAATATTCGGTCTAAATCCCTTTCCAAAGTTTATTGTCAATCTTTTTTTATATTGCATTTGGTTCAATCCATGTTTTTGCTTTATACTTTGAATTTTAAATCATCTTCATCTTTTTAGGGATTTAAAAAAAGAACTAAAATTATTTCGTAACAAAAACAATGGCTGTACCAACATGCAAGTAAAGTGTATCTATAGCGACAACTTTTATATCTTGTTTCAACTCCATTTTCAAATGCAGTTGAATAAAAAAATTCGACCAAAACAATCTATAATTAAGAGTTTATGAGTCTAAATTTTTTAACTTTTTGTTTTTAGTTCCGTTGTTGAACTAAAAGAATAAAAAGTTATTTGTGACTATTATTATTATTATTTGACTAATAAAATGACTAAAAGTTTGAAATCATATTTCTACCGGTTGATTTTTTTTTGTTTTAAAAAAGAAATTAAAAGATTTAAAAGTATGACTATTCCAACTAAATCTTTTAGATGATGTTTTTTTCTTTCTTTTTGGTAAAATTTTAGATGAGTTTAATTCCATTTCCTCGTAAATTTAGTTTCTTTTTTTTTTTTGAGAATATCCTTGTAAATTTAGTTAGGAAAGCTTTAACTATAAATTATTGAATAGTTGAGTTTTTGGTACAACAAAAACGAAATTAAAGAGAAAAAAATTGGTGAGAAGCATACATCTGAAATTGTCAGAATATTATTTTTGTTTGCAGGCTATTATCTCGGTTTTCTCTCCCTTAATCCTGTTTTTAAATTCATTTATTATTTATGTGTATTTGACCAAATGGAGTCTATAATTTTATATATGGTCCACATTTTCAATGCATTATTGCGAATCTATTGAAACCCACACGGCACACACCCCCTTACCTATTGTTCAAATCAAATCTCTCAAGCACTATTAATGTACAAAAAAGAAAATAGTAATTTACTTATTAAAAAAAAAGAATAAATTTACTTTCAATGCAAGAGATCTTAATCCACTAATTAAGCATCTTAATTAATCTTTGTAGTCAATTTTATCAAACAATTTGGGGAGAATATTGGCGTAACAAATTGAAGAAAAAAATTGCAAGAGATGAGTAGAGAGATGTTCTTGATCAAAAAAAGTTAGAAAGTTCAAATTTTCATATTCACATGTTCTTAACTGAAATAAATTTCAAGCATTTATTTATCTTTATTAACTTTCAAAAACTTCTTTATTCCTATTTTTCTAAAATTAATTTTTATATGAGATTCGAATGCATGATCGACTTTTATATCAATTGAACAATTATTTTTGTGGGTGCCAAATGTTAATAAATTTTTTTTTTTTATTATTATTGATTCAACAATAAAAGCAAGAGGTTTCGAACTTATAATCTCATCCCTCGTATATCTACGTGTAATAATGTCAATCTTTTGACTTGAGTTATCTTCATTCATTAGTAATTTAATGCTTTTAAAAAATAAAAATTACAAAAAAAAAATAAATAAATAATAATCATGTATACACATCTTTCTTTCTATCTCTGCCAGAAAAGAAAGGCACCATTAATTTCAGATATTAACAAAATCTTCCCTGTCATGCCTGTGATTCTTCCAAAGAATGCCTTTGTGAGTGGGTCGCAAGTGCAAATATAATAAATATTTGGGCTATAAATAAATATGAAGGAACACTGGGACAGAGTGGATAAAGATGTTGATTAATGTTAAATGGCACTTCACTAATCTACACCTATAAGCAGCCAAACATCATTGACCTTTTTTTTTTTTTTTTTTTTTTTTACATTTTCTTTCATTTTGTGATTCATTGGTGAAGCACACATTGCCCAATGTTAGTTTTTCTTTTGTGTGTGTATGTATATATAACATAAGAAGCATAAAAAATAGTTTTAAAAGATCTACATACAATGAATGTAAAAGTATAAATTACAAGCCTAGACTCTAGATTTTATAAAATCACTTTAACTTTTAATAGATAATTCAACTCAATTTCGTGTCCAAAGTGCCCTTTAATATATACCATTTTTTAAGACACAAAATTGAAAATCTAACACTATAATGAAGATTTTTTATTATTTTTTTTTTTAAGACAAAACTACTTGCATTATTATTATTATTATTATTATTATTATTATTATTATATTAATTTAACAATTATGAGGAGAATTTTAACCTAGTCTCTTGATAGATGACATACATTAATTATATCGATTAAACTATTGTTTTTTATGGTGGTCTTTTAAACATCACCGACTAAATAGACACAAACTAAAAATTTTAAAAATAAATAAACAATATTAAAATTTAAAGACAAAATTATAATTTAACTTTTTTATATTCATGAATGTTTAGTTTTATTTATGTACATGTTAATTATTGTCATGAAATATATCATTTTATAATATTTGAATATTTAATCTGATTCTTAAGTTAGTGTTTACTGTGAATTAAAGATATTTAAAAAGAATTGATATTAAATTTCTATTAAAAAATAATAATGATAAAAGTCGGACAACTAAATTGTATCTCTAGCCAAAAGAAAGATTTGACAAATCACCCGAAAATTTAATCCATATTAACTCACATTATTCAAACCATTGAAAGACACATGGAAATGGAATATCATTGAAAACAAGAAACTTTTAATTTAATTTAATTTTTGAAAGAAAAAAAAAAAGAAGCATCATAAGGAGGTTGGGATGTATTTATGATGTGTCAGAAAGGAGCCAAAGTACTCTTGTGGTGGTTTGTGATGGTGAAAATCTTTTTCCCACTTGAGAAAATCAAATGGGAATTATTATTAAAAAAAGAAAATAAATTATTTTTTTATTAAAAAAAAGTAACATAAAAGTGTGGGTTTTGGTATTTGGTTGTGCAAAAACAATCAAAGCTCTCTAACTCTGCAAACTCCATTCCCCTAAACCTATTCATTGTGGGCACACACACTCACACAAGTTTGGAATTTTCTTCCTCTCAAACTCATGAAGGCCCCACCTTTCTCTTAGTTTTGTTGCTAAATCTCATATATTCTTTTTATCAAAAAACACAAATAAAATTTGGAATGTTTATAATTGTTTTGGAGTTGAATTGCTAGTTTACTTACCCCAACTTTTTTTTTTTTTTTTTGAGAAATAGTTCTCCAACATTGTAATACTTTCTCAATTTAAAAAAAAAAAAAAAAAATCCTAAAAAATGTCAATTATCAAAAAGTTGATTCACTAGATTCTTTAAAAAAAATAGATTTTAAATTCAATACACGACGATCATTTATATTTAAAAATAATTTTATTACCAACTGTTTAATATCTAGATATTAAGAAATTCTATAGATTGTCTTAATAAAAATAATAGAAGTGTGTAACAAGCTTATGGCACATCCCAACAGTTTTTTAAAAAATGAAATAAATCTATTAAACATAAAATTGATTTTTTTGTTGTTTGTTCGTTTAAGAACATCATGTAAAATTAAAATTTTATTAGTTTATTAAACAACTTTTAAAACTTGGCGCCTTATTTGATTGATTTAAAAAAAAAAAAAAAAGAATTGGAAGTTGTTCGCAAGATTCACACGTGTCATTTTAATTCAGAATGTAATTGAATGAACAATGGGTTGAAGGATTCCCTATTTTGCCCAAGCGAACGATACTTCAATAATAGCTAAGTGTGTGAGTCTCTACAAATGTTCAAGTATAAGCAGTCGTGCTATAGCAAGTTTTAATGTAAGTAAAAGTCATTCTCCTCAGTGATTTTTAGTGTGTTTAAAGTCGGGTTCATGCAAGAGTTAAGGTCACCAAGTTGTTGAAAATAAATGTATGTTGGTGCGTTTGATTAAGCGAAATAACAAGTAATAAGTAACAAGAATATGTGAAATATCGGAGGGGTCAAGGTTTTCGGGGATTTGCTCAAACGAAATAACTAGCGAAGGCGAAGACTAACAAAGATCCCTTTGGTTCCCTCGAACACAGGCATTTGGCTCTCTCAAACACTTAGTTCAATTCTCTCGAATCTCAACAACAAACTTATCAAGTTAGCACTAGGCGAACCTTATCTTTAAGAGTTTTTTAATTCGCAAGCAATCTTATCCCTAAGCAAGCTCGACAGTCCTAATGTTATGCATGCAAGTTCGCTTAATCTTAACTCTCTCGAATTAACACTGAGTTCTTACAAAGGGTTAACGCAATGTATGTTAATTGAAAACGGCATGCACAATACGTTCTGTTCGCTAACTACTTCGCCACGTGCGAAGTCCCCTACTTCCCCAAAACCTCTCGATAAACAGGTTCAGCTACTCATGGCAAATGAAAACAAACTCAAAACGAATGAAGAGGTAAATGGCATGTTAAAGAAAAAAAAAAGTAAGTGGCAAACAGAAATGACAAGTAGAGTTCAGAAAATTCATGCAATTTGAACACTGAATATTCAGACAAACTTCCGGTTACAAAACACTAAGTTATTGTCTGGAAAGCAAGGAAATTGTGGCTACATCTAACAACAAGCCCAGCGAAATCGCTTATGGCTGGAAACTTCTACTGAAAACTCAACG
>JBBMKA010000018.1:427221-460627 GCA_037833695.1 Sechiopsis laciniata
AAAACTCAACGGAAGTAAAAACTTGATCGACTGGAAGATAAAAGGGAACAAAAGCTTTTGGACGTAATAATGGCCGATGAAACTGAGAAATACTCTCACCTTATATAGGTCTCCCAACAGTTCGCTGCTACATCTGCTCCACGATCCTCCTCTGCAAAAAAGCTGCTCCATGATCCACTTTGTCGGGAGCGTTAGAGCCGACAAAATTCGACGGTGGAGATGAGCTTGGGAATCACGGATTTTTGCCACGCGTCCTTGGAAGAGATATTTTCCTTTTTTCTCGATCGTCTGCTTCGCTAAGCTTCTCGTCGCTGCGCACACTAGTTGGTTTCTTAGATCGCTTATAGGTTTTTCGCTTCGCTGGAGCGGATTGTTTCTCTCTGTTCCTTTGTTTTGCTCTATTTGCTCTAACAAAGTTTCCTGCAACGAAATACAAGCATCAACTCTTTTTTTTAAACACTTAGAAATAATTCTATTCAATTAAGCATGCTTTGTTGCGTTTAACTTCTAGATTTTATTTCTAGCAGGCTTTTGTTCGATACTTCACTGAAAGCTTCGCTTTAGTCTGCGGCAGGGAACTGCTCTACTTAATCGGTTCATTTCAACATTTTTCTTCTACATTTCTTTTAATTTAAACTACTTTAACTCTCAATTTTTTAGAGTTATCAAAAATCTAAAGAAACATTTTATAAAAACCTATCAATTCAAAGGAACTTTTTTTTTTTTTTTTTATTCAATACATTTGGGGAGGAGAAATTTGTTCATAACTTCTTTGTTATTAATTTTTACATTGGCTGCTTAAACAAAGTTATTAGTGCCTCGAAAGACCAAACTTTTAACTCGAACATTGTTTTGTTATAAATGTGGAATAAGAATTTGAAATCTCCACTGCGTAATGTCTATTGTCTAGATCCAATAATTTGTGTTGAAGTTGGCTTTAAAATGCATATTTTAGTTCTTAATAACTTTTTCTAATTAAAGGAACCATTTTACTTGAGTTTTTTTTTTTTAATATACTTTATTATTTGCGTGGTGAATCGAGTTGTTGGGTGAATGAGGATTTACTTGGAATATATGTATTAATATATTGATATAAACATATGAATTGCAGTTTTTTTTTTGTCAAATGAATTGAATAGAGATTAAATGGTGTGAATATCAATGACAAGAAAATGACAGGTAATAAAATGATTATGTTTAGAAAAAAGGAAATAAAATGATTTTTTTTTTCTTTTTTTGAAGTATAAATAAATTTGTAAGTTGAGCAGTGAAATGAGATAAAAACCTAAATTTTATCTTTTTTGTTTTGAAAAACAAAATAAAATAAGACAAAGCATATAGAAACAAGATTAGATAACTTGTATTTTGAAGCTATTTGAACTTTTATTTTCTTTACGCGTTGAATATAAAGACAATAATGTAATTGAAATTAAGCGCATATTTCTGAAATTGACAATTTCCTCTTTTCCTTTTGTTTTGTCTTGAGATAAAGAGAAAACGGACAATACGAATGTAGTCTGACTAACTATATTATTATTGTTGTTGAAACAAATTGTTAATAAAATGTATCAAACGATTTGTATATTCATTATATTATGTAGTTGTTAAAAATTGAAATTATATATATATATATATTATTAATTTTGAATATTAAATTCAAAGACAAAACACGGTTCCACATTTATTCCATTTATAAAAAAAAATCACCATCTTTCTTTCATTATATTAAAATTATTAATATTATTGAATCAATTTCAATTAATATTGACTTTAAATTTATTATATGGACAAATTTTAAGTACACTAATTAAATTTGGATTTTTAAAAGTTCCTAGACTAAAATGAAGCAAACTTAAAATACAAGGATTAAAACTAATCTTTTAAAAAATTAAACATCAAAATGAATAAATGTCAAAATTAAAAGACCAAAATATTATTTCACCCTAATTTCAACTAGCTGACCCAACAACAATTCACGTAATATTCACAATCTAAAACAAACTATACTCATAGCACATGAAAATGTGAAACTTTAAAATATCAAATATTAAATTTGTAATCAAAATTTTTAGAATAATTAAATTTTCTTTGAATTTTTTTAAACATAATTTGGTATTAAGTTCACATCAATAAAAAAATAAAAAAATATATATATTATATGAAAATGGCAGTATCTTTATTGAAATGCAAGGTTGAAGGCAATACCTCTCTGATGTAATTCCCAATAAGCAAAAGAACACTGCAAGCAACCTTACCACAGACAATCAATGCCAAGCAATTTTCAGCAACAAAATTAAATGAAATTCAAATAAAAATAAAAAATAATAAGATAATAAAAAAAAAAAAACTGAATCAGTGGTCCCCTGATCCAACGGATCACAGCGCAGGTTTCACATGAGTAATAATAGTACTGCACACATCAAATCATTTGCTTTTGGTAAAATTAACTTTTTTTTATCCTTGACAACGATTTAATTTCAATAGGGAAACGGGCAGCACCCTTTTAAGAATTTCACACAAACAAAAAAATTTATAAATAAAAAAATATTATAAAAAAAAAAAAAAATTTGGCTCTCAAAGAGTCCGCATCAGCGGATGCAGCCACCTTTCCCATTTCAATATTTACCTTTTTCAAAATTAAATATTTTATCATAGATATTTCAATAATGTCGTGATTTAATCAGTGAATAATTTATTATTTATTTTTATATTTATTTAAAATAAAACTTAAATTGAGGTAAAAATTAAAATAATTATTTTATCAATATATTAAAATTTAAAATGAATATAATAATCATTTTAGTCAATATCAAGTTATTCAATTAATGATTTTGTTACCTCAACAACTAAATGTAAGTATATAGAAAGAATTGGTGCCGTGTTGATTTTATTGTTTTGTAGTTATCCAATACAACACTACGACCAAGTATTAATATGAAGACTAAAATTGTTTAAATTTGAAATATGTGACCAAATTAAAATTGAATCTAAAGGCTAAAATGGTCTTTTTTCTGTAATTTTCCCCTTTTTTCATGGCTCTCAAAATTTTTTTTTTTTGAGTACAAGTAAGGGGAATGAAGATTATAAATACCGATTCCAAAGATCAAACTGGAACTGTGGAATGGAAATGGATTTACACCAAACCAGATAACCAATCGCGTCACCAACTCATTCGCTCATGGCTCTCAATTAGCTGCCTAATCTTCGATTTACCCTTAATTTAGGCCACATGATTGTCCCACACCCTTTAGAATTATAAAAATTTATCACCTCTTTTGCTTTGCTTTCTCTTCCTATACTCTTCCAAATCAACTCTTTTGGTATTATTTTTCACTTTAATCATTGTTGCTACAAATTAAGATTAATTATTCATTCTACATCTTTGCCTTCTTTTTATTTTTATTTATTTTACATATTCTACATCTAAATTTGAAGTTTGATTATAATTAGTTTAGAATATGGGGTGAGAATTTGAACTTGTTAAGAAATTACTTATAAGTATCGAATTTATACTATATATCTATGTATCTAAAAGTGTTTTAATCTAGTGAGAGATTTTCACATAAATAGAACTTGTCATTAGTTTAAGGGAAATTGTAATGAATAGACTACTATTCTAACAAAACAATCATAAATGTAGTCAAATTTTAAAATATTTACATGCATAATTATTAGTATGTCAATACTGTATTAATTAATACTCACAAATACATTATTATGTATTATTAATATCTGTAATTGTGGTTGCTATTTTTTTAAAGGAATCATATTTATAATTATTTTTTAAATTTGACTAAACTTTTAATTTTTGCTTTAACTTATGTGGAGGTGGATTCAGAAAATTTAATTTGAATGGTCATATATTTTTTTTGTTTGTAATTACAACTAACTGTCCTTTTGTTCATAATATTTATATATTTTTTAATTCAACAATTAAAGATTAGAGAATTTGAACCGTGTTGAACTATTAAAATTTATGAATACATGTTGAACTATTAAAGTTTCATATTTAAACTATCATACAATTGAAATGAAATGCTTTTCAAAATTAATTGTTGTTGGTCCCACCATTTCCATCCAACAACTCTTAGTCCCCCTCTATATCTATATATTTGTCTGCCTATTTGAAATCCAATGAAAATTTATTTCATTTCAACCAAATAAAGTATATACCTAAATTTGTGGGTAACTAATTATTATTTTTTTACTCAATTGTGGGTACTAGATCAAAGTTGTATCTTAGCTTTCCCTTTTTCAAATGCCTTTTGGTAAAGTCATTATGGATATATATATATATAGTGATGAAACACAAACATTAGCTTAGATTACAAGCCCAAATGGAACAAAGTTGAACTAAATGTTTCAATTTCTTGACCATAAGAGCCAAAAGAAAAAGCTACTCATTGTAATTTTGTTACCATCAAGCCTTTTTGTTTGTCTGAAAATTTTGATGTTTTTGTTTGAAAATTTTGTGAAGTTGAAAAGGTTTTGCTCTATGATGCATAGGGGACCATTTAGATCAAAAGGCAATTGGGTTGGCATTTCTTTTGTGGAATTGTGTCAATTATAGCACCATTTTTTGACTTTTAAATCTTGGCCTATATAGCCAAGTTGAGCTTCTCTTTTTCTTCACCTTCAAATCAAATTCCTTTTTGTAACCAACTTAAATATTTCTATGTCTCATTTTCTTCTACTAATCTCCTTTTTTTTTTTTTTTTCTCAAAGGAACCCATAAGCAATAATGTGATATTCATGCTTTTCTGCCACTATCAATGGTTAAAAATATTAGAAAGTCATTGAGAGAAAAAAAAGTTTTTTTTTTAAAAAATATTATATTATGAAATCAATTTCTATATCACTGATGTTGAGTAGGGTATATTTATTTTGTTGAGGGAATTAGATTAACAATTTTGGGGAAAAAAAGAAGGAAAAAGAAATGGAAAGGCAAAAATATCAAACCCTCAAAAAGCCTTTATCAAACTTTTTTGTCTATTGAAAATAGATCAACTTCCTTATAGTCATACTTCGCTTTTTTCTTTCTTTCTTTATTATTATTATTATTATTATCTTTATTAATACAACAACTTTATTTATTTAAAAATATAATTATTAAAGTGATAATATATGTCAATTATTATTCTGACTCAATTTTCTTAAACTCATACATGTTTGATTTTTCATATAAATATGTATAAGGATAACACACCCACTAAGTTCTTGAGAATCCCATTTGCTTCAATGAATCAAACCTTGATTACTCAATAAATATTTATATATGGTAGCAGTTATCTTGAAGTTTCAAAAAAGTTTAATTTTTTTAAGAAAAAAAGCTAAAATATTACATCTCTCTTCCCTGTTTTTGTACTCATACTTTTATTCATAAAGTTAGGGTCTTCTTGTTTTCAAAATGTAACATTGGGTGCTTAAGCTAAACATTTTACTAACTTTTTGATTGAAAAAACAATGGGAACTTTATTTTAACCTTTAAATTTCAAAATCGTACATTTTTATTACACCGTCTAAGTAATGTTCAATTTTAATATTTAAAATAACAAAATCGTTAGTGACATAACAAAATATTTACTAAGATGTAACTAGACTAATTTTAAATTTTAAATATAGAGACAATTTATTTTATTTTATTTTATTTTTTAACAACATTTTGAAGAATGGTGATTTAAACTTGTAATTTCTAGACTAATAAATTATACAAGAAATGCTATTGTGCATATATTGGTTATATAATTATTTTTGTTTTGATATATACTTAATTTTTAAAAGAAAATATTTATATAAAAAAATCAAAAGGTATACCACTATTAAAATTTATATAAAAAATAAAATTGTTTGTAATGAAGTTGAATTCAATGATAATTCACATTATATCAACGATCTAAATATTATATAATCGAATCTTTTAATGTTGTTACACAAAAATTGCGACTATAGAGTAAGACACATATGCTAGCGAATAAAATGTTAAATCGTTAAAATTTGTTTAAATTAATTTGTAATCAAGTTGTCAACCACGCTAAGAACAGAAATATATTAGTTGTTGCCTTATATATGCGACAACAATTAAATTATGTTAAAAGTAGTATTCAAATATAATAACATCAAGTAGTTACTATTAATCTTTTCATTAGATCGAAAGAATTAGTGGCGTGGTAATTTCAGTGTTTGTTTTATATTATTTGAGAACAGTAATGATTTTTATATAAGATTTATTGGTCTCCCTCTACCTCCTAATTTGCATTAAAAAAAGTTAGATTCTAAAAAAAAATTAACCTTTTCATTATAAATTTGAAAATTTATTAAATTTTAAAAAATTAATTACTGTTATCAAATTTCAACCACGATTAGAGCATAAATATATTAGCTGTTGTCTTGTATATGGGACGACAATTTAATTAGGTTAAAAGGAGTAATATTCAAATAATAACATCAAGTAATTACTATTCACTTTTTAATTATTAGTTTGAATCTCAAATACTATTTAATTAAAAAGAAATAGTTAGTGACATATAAATTTTATCATTGATTGATAATCTAATTTAACATTATGATTATTAGATATAAATTAATACGGTTGAACAACTACTTTTGTTGGTATTAATTATGTGCTTATCACTAATAATCTATTTTATGTATATTTGTATGTACCACCGCCAAAAGATGATAATACTCCTCATGTTCCCTTGAAAGTTAAGAAAAATAATTAAAGCAAACAATAATAGATTAAAAAAAGGTTTTAAAAAAATGAAATAAACAATAAAATAATGCGAATATGTGCATAATTTGGTTGGTTTTGATAAGATGGAATTGATAAGGACGAAAATGGGATTGTGATGTGCTTCAACTTCTCCAATCTTTTATAACTCTCTACCATCCGAGATTCTTTCTTCTCTCATTATTACAATGTGCCATTTTTCAAGTGGAACCTTTAATTTTTATTCCTTTTACAATCTTTAATTTATTTGTTAGGTCAAGGGTTCGTTTAATTATTTTTCTTAGCTTATTTAACGATGATTTTTCTTTTTTTTTTTTAGTATAAGTTGAGAGAAGGGAATTATAAATACAGATTTCAGAGATCGAACACGTGATTGTGGAGAGGAAATGAATTAATACAAAACCAGATAACTAATTGCGCCACCGACCTATTTGGCAAAGATGATTTTCCATTTAAATGATTACGTCCGTTGAGATCTTTCGTCATTACAAACTTTTTAGGGATGCAAATTATTTGAAATAAAAAATAAATATTTTTTTTAAGATCAACAAATTTGTAATCTTTTTTAGTTCAAGATATAGCGATTCAAATTTAATTTTTCTTTTACATTTTTATTGAAGATATATATGTCCTCATTTGAGTTTTAAACTATCAAATATTTGTCCTAAAAAAAGTAAATAAAATATACTTAACAATTGAACAGTAAGATTGGTGAAAAAAAAAAAGAAAAAAAGAATGCTATAACTAGAATTTAAAAGTAAATCGAAGTATGATCTTTAAAATCATTAGTCACAATTATTATTATTACTTTTAATGATTATCAGGATATGTGAAGTATGAGAATTAACTCACTTATCTCAAGGTCGTTAAAAACATGTTTTGTTTTAGTTGAATTATGATCATTTTTTCATTTCTACACAACTGAAGACATTACAATTTGAACATATTATTTTTTTTATCATAAAAATACATTTATATAAATTCAAAATTATTCTTTATTATTCAATTAAAAAAAATTCATTCTACCAACTATTAGATTTATTTTATAATCTAACAACATCTTTAGTAAAATTAAAAATGTAAAAAAAAAAAAAAAAAAAACATGTATTACAAATATGGAGGTTGTAGTCTGCCTCAACCAATAAAAAAAAATTGCCAAAAATTCAAAATTAGTATTTTCAAATAAGTATTGATATTAAATAAGGACAATTTATAACTGTTATATATAAACGAAATATATATATATATATATATATATATATATAGGGAAGAGAAATTAAAATGGGTGAGATTAATTGAGAGGCCATGTTTGTTTGTTTTTTATGTTTGCATTAATAATATTCACGCGTCAGAGCATACACATGCAAAACAACCACACCCAAACACACCCCAATTTCTCTCTCTCTTCTTCTTTTTTTTGTTAATTTAAATTTTTATTAAAGATGTAGTTGAATAATTAAAAATAATAGTTATGTTATATATGAAATATTTAAAAAAAAAAAAAAAAGTGCTATCAATGGTATTTTGTTTGTTTGTTTTGCTATACATATAATTAATTTGAAAAATCTTGATCTTTTAATAAGTTTCAATGAGTAGTATATAAATGCTCAATTAACTGCCAAAATATCTTAAAATTTAACTTTCATCGTGTTGATATTTGGTTGAAGGATATGTACTTTGAGTGGTTATTATCTCGGGTACATAAAGATCTATTATCAAAATACCCTATATTTTTGTAGTACTTCGAAATCAGTTAATTTTTTAAAATTTATTCTTAGTTCGAATTTTGGATTGGTACAATGATCAAATTAGAGACTTTATGTGTCGCACTTTGATAGAATTGTTGTAAGCTTTATTTGAATTATTAATGAAAGTAAGCTTGGTTTTTTAAAAAAAGTTTTAAGTTAAAATAATACATATATACTTGTTCAATCATGTGGGGGCTCCTTCAAATCTAACTCTCACACACTGTCGAGGCTTTTGTGAATCATCTACTCTCTCATATATAATGCACCTCAACCAACATGGAAAATCATATATTTAAATTTTTATCTTTAAATGTAGTTGAATAATTAAAAATAATAATTATATTAGATAATGGACTCACTTAGTATCTATTTAGTTTTTTTATTTTTTTTATTTTTTTATTTAAGCTCTTTTTTTTTTTTTTGACAACAAATTTATCTTTATTCAAATTTTTTATTAATAGTTTATCTTTTGAAGTATTTGAATCTTAATTAAATTTGAAAAAATAAAATAAATTTTTGAAAGTTAGTTTTCAAATCTTGATTTGATTTTAAAAATATAGGTGGAAAATGTTGTTCCGGACTTAAATTTTAAAAAACAAATGATTTATTTTTCAAATCACCTTTTATTTTATTGAAGATTGGAGAATGGGCCCTTTTTAGCGAGACTTGATGAAGGCACGGCAAAAGATTTTGGGCCTACGATGAAGATTTGTGCCCAATTCTTTTGTAATTTTAGATTTCTTGAATAAAAGAGGATATTATTTTTAAAATATTTACACTTATAAACTACATTTAATATTTAATTGATGATTTATATATTGAGTTTTTTTTTTTTTTTTTTTTTTTATAATAAAGCACCATAAAAAGTTGAAGATTTCGAATTAATATCTCTCAAATTTTTTTTTTTTTTTGAAAATACTAATACCTCTTGATTACTTATCATTGGAACTATAGTCATTATTAATATAAATTTTTTTTTAGTATTATAGGATTGAAAAATTCAAACTATAAATCTCATGTTAATACATCAAATTATCAATTAAGTTAAGCTGACTTTGAACGTTCCTATATAATATAAATATACCATCAATTATTTTTATGAGTATTTTCTTTGGAAAGGTTATTTCTAACTTCATTACTTTTTATTTTCTGAAGATAGTCATATTTTCATATGAAATTGAGATTTAGATTGTTTGTTAGCTAAATAACATGTAGGTACAGGTATCTTGCTTTAAATTTCTATTTCTTTCAAGAAATTTCATTTAATGACAGTTGCTTCCACTAGTAAAAGGTGGTTGTTGAATTATATTGTACTGTTTTTAAAATCTAATATTCAAAATTTTAAGCAATCTTATTTGTGTGTGTTTTTATTTTTATTTTTTCACAAAATTTAAACTTGTAATATTTTAGTAAAAAACATCCTACATTAAGGTTATATTTTGACATAAAAGGACTACAAAAATAGTATCTATAAATTATTATTTTTAGTCTTTTTCAGCTTTTATTTTTCATTTTGGAAAAAGCAATTGTCAACTATATCTTTAGCTTTACTTTAGAGAGCATCACACTCAATTAGAATCAAAAGTGAACTTGATAAGGGTGGATGCCTAATGAGCATCACATCTTAATCAATTAAACAGCAAAAGTGACCTAACTGCAGGCCAAATCATATGATATATAATTAATTACAAAAGCTTTATGATAAAATTTAAATTTATGTATGATTAGATTAGAAGATTAGTTTATAAAAATTTAGGTTCATACTATTTGGTCATTGAAATTTTTTAAATATTAACGATAAAGAAAATAGTAAAGTTAGCAGTAATCATCGAAGAAATGTATAAAATAAATTTAGGAAAAAAGATTATCAGAGCCAGGTTTCGATCCTGGGACCTGTGGGTTATGGGCCCACCACGCTTCCGCTGCGCCACTCTGATTTATTGATATGTAGTTTACATTGTATTTATTTAACTCATTTGATTTTTGTATGTATCTACTCTTTCATTTTGTCTCTTAGTCATTGAATTTTCAATCCTGTATTTGATGATATTTTTAAAAATATTTTTGTTTAATAATTATGACCTTTTTGTCCTCCTTATTAATTGGAGAGACATGACTTAATTTCTTACATCAATGAAATTGTTTTTGTTTGTTTTTTTTTTTTTTTTTTTATAAAAAAAGATATTTTTAAAAATCACAAAATTACTAAATACAAAATTGAAAGTTTTAATACTCTATTAAATATTTAATTTAATTATATGTATAATAGATAAATTAGTTTTAAATATTTCAACTATGTTTTTTTAATTCAATATTTCAACTATGCTAAGGACATATTGGAATATAAAAATTGAAATTTTGTATACTTATTATAAATATTTTAAAAGTTAAAAAAAAAATCACTAACAATAATACAACTCCATTAACCTGATATAAGTCAAGATCATATAAATTTGAATCACATTTTCCAAAAATATTGAATAAAATATCATATTACTCATAACAATTAAAAAAAACTTAAAATGTGTTAAATACTTTTTAAATTAAGAAACTTTTCAAATTCGTTGAAATTGCCACACTTATCATTTAACTTGTCCAAAAAATATTAATATGTTCAATGGAAAAAAGTTAGATAACTCATTTTATTAGAATGCCTCAAGCTTATATCTTATTAATTTATCTCGATTATACTTCTATCAACTAGATTTCTAATGAATTCTTATGATTTGTTAAAAAAAAACAAAATCAAATATGATTTCTTATGATACTCCCTAACAAGCTAATAATAATGGGGTTTCCATTTTGATTTGAATCCTCCTTCTCTAAATGATGTTGAATAAAAAAGAAAAAAATTCTTACGATAGTCAAATTTAGATGGGCAATATTGATTTAACTTTTAGTTAAAAAAATAATGATTTCATTTTTTTTTTTTTTTTTTAAGATTTCAATAATTGAGATAGGGAAGTTTGAATTAATGAACTCATGCTCATCAGATATACATTAATGTTGCTAACAATGTTTTCGTTGCCAAAAAAATAATTAATTGAAAACACTTAAATCCACCCCATGACTGACCATGAAAAAGATTTGTTGAAATATTATATACATTAATTTCTTATCTACATTATTGCTAATCATAACGAAATTCTCATATAGAATAAGTTATCACGTTGGGAAGGAGAATTTGTTCCTACCTTCTCTTAGCCAATAATCTTCTAAAATTTGACACATTTCCAACTATCAATTTAAGTATTAAACAAATGAACATGAATTTCTTCATAATTATCCTTTCTTTTCTTTTTTCTTTCTTCCTTTTTTTTTTTTTTTTTTTTAAATTATTCAAGAACGAATTTCTTCATAATTATCAATGCATTGCGGGTTTTGTTTCCAACCTCATTCAATAATGCAGGCCTTCTTTTATTTATTTATTTTTCCCCTGTAATGTCTATTAAAATGGTCTTGGTTGGCATGGATCGAAAAAGATACTTTAAAATTTAAAGAAAATAATTTGTAAGACGTGATAATTACCACATGTTTGATAATTTGGTCCGTTTCAAATGTTGTTAACTACAAAAAAAAAAAAAAAAAAAAAAAAAACTTTTAACTATGCTTCTTTTGTTATCAATTTTTAAAACATATTATCTAAATTCATGTCAAATTTAAAAGGTAAATGTTTTTGTTTTAAGAATTTTATTTAAAAAAATTAACCTTTTGCTCAAGAAGCTTGAAAACCAAGTGAAAAATAGGAAGAAAATAAAAATAATTAAAAAAAAAAAAACTAAAATGAAATCATGCACTTCTACTAAAATAACAGACTTCAACATTTCATATTATGTATTGATTTTTTTTTTCTAAACTTTTTTTTTTTGTGGAGAAACTCTAGACCAATCAATATGACAACCCACTTATATATAACAATATTATTTATCCTATTATAATACATTTCATAATCCTTTCAATGAAAGACCAAAAAGAGTATAATGGATCTTTCAAAAAAAAAAAAAAAAAGTATAGTGGTATTATATATCACCTAATATTTACAGGTTCAAATCTCTAAATATTATTAAATAAAAATAATAAATTAAAGAGTATAGTAAATAAAGTCAAAATGACTTTTTATTGTCAAAGATCATAGGTTGAAAGTTAATAATATTGAGGCAGCTGTATTTGGATGATGGAGATATCCTCTAAGTCTAAATCTAGAGAATCAGTTTTATCAACCGAAACATTTTCTATTTAATTCAATGAAAAGATTTAGAGTAATTTTCAATGGCTCATATCGACATTTCCTTCCTTTGTACAAATTTGAATTAAATAATATTGAAGGAGCTGGTATTTGGTTCATGAATTTTTGAACCTCATCATTTTTATATAGCTCCTAAAATTAAAAGGAAAAAAATGTTTATTTTAAGTTTATCAAATGTCAATGACCGAGAAATTTGTGTTTAGAATCTCCAAAAATCTAAATTTTTAAAAAATCTCCAAAAGTCTATTGTAGTAAAAAAATCATCTCAAAAGGTGTAGATGATCCTATATTTTGAACCTCTCGAATTTTTTTAAGCTGATATTTCTAATGTTTTTTTGCACGAAAAATCTCAAATTAGTAAAATTTGAGAAGCCAATTAATTTACAACAAGTGGAAGGGAAGGGAATTTAGAGAAGGAGATAAAAATAATTAGTTTATTAGTCGTCAATGAGGTCTTTCTCTTGGTGTCTATGCTGTTGAACCACCAAAACGGAGCCATTGATGTTGAAGTCCGAAGAAGCCAACAGGTCGCCGACCGTGCCGAGCTCGGGGCACTCCTCCCAATCGCTCATGCCCGTGGTCAAGGGCGAGTGTCCTCTCCCTCCTTTCCCTACTATGAACAACGAGTACATATCTCCTATGTCTCTTAGCTCCGCCACTGTCTCTTCTCCGTTCCTCACTTGTTTCTCCACGTACCCTACTTGTCCCGTTGACACGTGCCTGTGTCACATCATTCTTTTAAAATGTGAGGAATGAGAATTTCAAACCTGTAATCTTTTGGTTACTAAATTATATATGATGTCACTCGAATAATGACAACTACTTTTGGCTTTAAGATCTAAACTAATACTACACATTTTAAAATGTCGTTAAAAATAGACATTTTGAAAGGGAGAGAAGAAAAATAAAAGCTAGACCTGTCATAGAAATCAGTAAGAAATGCATTATCAATCTCATTAGTAGTGGTCCTCAAACTCGGCAAAGCCATCAAAACGCCTTCGTCACTCAAAGGTGCCGACACTACTGCCTGCTCATCGTCGACCATCATTGTAGGAACAAACCGAATAACAGTCAAACTAATCCTCGGATGGCTGATCATCCTCCTACTCCATGACACTGCCTCCCTATCATCGGGTCCGCCAAAAAACAACGAGGCCACATGTTGCACGTGATCCGAGACCAACAAGTGCGAGAATGCCAAGAACCCATTCTGAGCTCGATCCACTAGGATCCCGACCGAGCAAGGCGCATGGCGCAAAATCTTCTGATTGGTGGTTCTTATTCCCTCCTTCCCACTCTCCATTTTCCCATCAATCCGTTGGTGCTTATGAAACGGTAGAATCACAACCGACACTCTCATGTCCTCAGCTGCATTACAAACATCCTCGTATAATGTGGGAAAAGTCGACACAGCTTTCCAAAGGGATACAAAGATTTTGGTGTCCGAGATGAAGGCGTCAATGGCACAATGGATTTCGAGAACGTCGTTACCACCATAGTCCTCATCGTCGCTCATTTCGTCATGTTCGAGCTCATGGTAGGAGAGGTTAGTACGACGCTTGTGGAGAAGCTCGATAAGGTGGAGGAGGAAGGGGCAGAGGTGGGAGGTGTGGCCTCCGCTAAAAGAGGAAAGAAGAGGGAAGATTCCTGAGAGGTGACGAGGACCGTAGGCACACGCAAGGACACGTAGCTCGTGGTTTGGGTCTGTGGACTCGAGGGAAGTGTTGGTGTGCGAGAAGAGCTTGTGTTCACGCCGCATTAGCAAGGCCACGACAGGGCCTGAAATTATGGTGTTGATTACAATGGTTATTAGGAGGAGGTTGTAAGCTCGAGGAGTGGTCCATGTCTGCAGAAAAATGTACACAATTCTAACATGACACTGTTAGTTTATAAACATTCATGATTTTAGTTTATTTTGTGATTTGAAACTCTTCTAGTCTTTATCAATCAATCACTAATGAAGTTAACCAAATACAGATACACCATGCCTAAACCTTAAGCTAATTCAAATATACGATAAGAATAACGTTCATATAATTAAATTTACTCCAACCCATCAGCTTAAATTTTTTAGTTAATTGGTGAATTAACATAATTCAACATCGTATCAGAGTAAGCAGGTCTTGTGTTACTCCTCAGCTTAAACATTTGAGTTGATTGACGTTTTAATATAATTCAACGATAAACATGTGACATCATAATTTAGCTGATAAACATGTGACACTATCATACCAAAAGGTGAATATATAGTACTTACCATGAGTGATTTAGAGGCACCACCAATGAACAAGAGATCAGCATGGCCCTTCAAGTTAAGAACAAAACCAAGAAAAACCCCTTCATTCAAAGGGATCTTCAAGTAATTGCAAGCAGCCAAAGTGCCACTCATTTTGCTCCCAATACTCAACAACACCATAATTGCCACAATGACCAAATTGCTCAATTTCCAAAGATGGCTCCCATCAAATTGAAATCCCACATAACCAAAATAGATTGGCAATATAAAGTTGTGTACAGCATATGTCAATTTGTGCAACAAAGTCCTTGCAGTTTTGCCCTCTTTTGGAAATGTGACACCAAAAATAAAGCTGCTAATTATGCTGTTAAAAGATTGTTGCTCAATAATCACTGAAGCTGCAATCACAATAGACAGCACAAAAAAAACCTCCATGTTTTTAAGGTACTTTTGGTTACGGTTACGTTTGTTCAACCAACTGGCCAAGTATTTGTTCAAAACTACAATGCCAGTAATGTGCAAGACACAAAATATTCCTTGTCCAAAGTCAACGAAGGATCTCAAGGCAAGAACTGTGTTGAAAACAGTCAAACATGCCATTTCATTGATAATGGCTGAGGTAACGGCAAGCTTTCCGACGTCGGAGGTGGCGAATTTCAGCTCGGCGGCGAGGCGGATGACGACGGGGGAGGCTGTGTAGGCCAAAATAAGCATGATTATTAAGAAGAAGCCGAATTTGCTGCTTTTTTCTTCGAGCTGTTGGTAGAGAAAGAAGGAGACTGCGATGCTGAACACACTACCAACAGCTGCACCGCCGCACGCGACCAGGCCTGCAATGCGGAGGTTGCGGATGAGATAAGGGAAATCGGTTTCCAATCCGATGAGGAACATGAAGACGATTCGGCTGAGGAAGCCGAAGATTTCGTAGTAGTCTCCAGCTGAAGCCTGGAAGAATACATCTCGTACTGCTTTGATGTTGGATATTCCTGTTGGACCTAGCACCATGCCTGCCTGCAACAATCCACCATTAGAAAAGCTTGAAAAGGGAAAAATCAAATATTGGGATCAAATCAAATGGCCAATATGTATGAACAAACGTATGGATTGTTTTTTTTTGAAGAAAACCGGAAAACCGGAGATTTGTTTCCCTATGGCCAGGGCACCACTTGCCTGTCTTTATACTGTGGCACTAGGATACATCAAAGGATATTCTAGTTTAAGCGCTTCCTAACGATTTCGAACCAGAGAGATCTCAAAGAAACATGATTCGGAGTCTTGCCTCTGGGGACATATATTGATTGGTCTTGATCATGGGCTATTACTGAATTAGAACTTTTGTACTAATTCTGAGTGTAAATTGAATTTTCTTTCTTTCATGGAAAATTGTTTCAAGACTACTTGACATTCAACCGGTTGATATCAGAGATTATGAAAACTTCTGTGTAAACTTAACAATCGGTTAGGAATGTGTTGAGTTAATGAATATTGGTTAATTAATGGCTTAACCATAGTTAGGTACTGAGTTACCTTGTTATTCAATTTAGGATAAATAAAACTGTTGGGTTAAACTAATCCTGTATAATAATGCTTGTGGAAGACTGATAGTTGCCATTTGAATAAAGGATAACCAAAAACTCTGATTTGCCCAATGATCCCAATGGATCAATTTAACATTCTTCTCACAGAATCATGGTGATGTGAGTTTAGAAATTTGAAAAATGTCTTATAAGCTGTATTCGTTATTTATTAGGAAGAAAAATGATTCATTATCGACTTAAACTTAGAACCTCCTTGTCTCATACAATGATAACATATCAAATCACCAATCAAGCCAAAAGTTTAAGTTGATAGGTTGAAGTAAATTTAATTATATCAACTAATAATAAGACATATTTTTATTTGAGAAAAGTGACTATCTAATAACTTAGTCATCACTCTCATCACCAATTGATATAGAATACTTAGACCTCATTTAATAATCATTTAGTTTTTTATTTTTGATTTTTTAAATTTAAGTCTATTCTTACTCAAATTTTCTACCATTTGCTCCACATTTTCAAGTATCAATCTTTTCCTAAAAAAGTATGTGAATGATAAGCAACTTTCAAAAACAAAAACAAGCTTTTGTAAACCACTTATTTTTTTGTTTCCAAATTTTGGTTTGGTTTATACAAATATAGGTAAGTGGTTGTTATAGGTTTAAATTTCAAAAACAAAAAACAAAATGGTTATCAAACAAAGCCTTGGTCATTTGATCAAATGCATAACAATGAATATCTCCATTGTTGGGAACAAACAAGAGAGAGATTATAAAGCGCCCTTCATTTACATTCCGTCAAAAAAATTCACACCCAATTGTTTTCTCAAAGTAAATTAAGTTTAATCCATGAAACAATACTCAAAATTGAACCATCCACATAGAGTAGTCTGGTTAATTTGGGTGACCGCAGTCACTTACCTATCCAGACATTATGTTTCGTGACATTAATCGAGAGCTCAAATCCCTTTTTGGATCGTTGATTAAAATCATTGTAAGATAGAAAATGAAAAAGAAAAACAGACCAGAATCTGGGCGATGGGGCCGGGTTGGCCGAAGGTTTTGAGGACGAGATGGAAGAAGTGAGAAATGACGAGAATGAAGGAAACTTGAACGCCCATTGAAGACAGCGGGTTGATAAAGTCTTCTTCGCAAACCATTCTGTGAGTTGCGTCCATTTTCGAGTCTTCTTTGTTCGTAATGAAAAAAGGGGGTTTTGGATTGAATTCCAGAAAGATGAAAATTATTGAACAAATTTGCAGAAAAATGAAGATATGACTGAACAAATTTTGTGCAATGGAGATGATGAACAATGTTAATAATGGTGTGGGTTTAGTTTTTTTTTCTTTTTTCTTTTTTATCCTATCTGGTTAAGGAGAATTAATTAATTCAAGGATCCGAAATTTGCTGCTTCACTTTTGACCCTTTCTCTCTACAACAATTCGTGATACTAGTTTTTTTTTTTTTTTTTTTTAATAAATAAATATGTGATCCAAGTTTAAATTGAACCATATTTGGGAGTTTATATTTTTCAATTAATTGAACAAATACTATTGAACCATATTCAATGAGAAATGCTATGACAATATCAAGACCCCACTTTTTTTAATGTGAAATGAAATCCTAACATACCCTTTATTCAAATTTCAATTTCATTTTTATTAAACTGAATATCTATTTAAAAGAAATAATTAGTACTACGGAGTAGCGTAAAAAGAAATAATTAATAGCATTAATCTACTTATATATATTATTAACCTTCATGAAGTGACTCAATTGGTCAGTACTTATATATTATTAATCATCATGAAGTGACTCAATTGGTCAATAAAAATTTTGAAGTGCTTAAACTCATAAATTTAATATGTAGTGGCAATCTACTTAAAAATTAATTTTCGATCGAGCGCAAGCTAGTCTAAACAATCATGAATAAAAAAACTAAAAACTAAAAACTTAGATATTATTATGATGAATAGTATAATTCGTTCCTTCCTCGGCCTTTGAGCTTAGAACAAGTGGAATATCTTCTCTAATAATTATTTTAATATTTGATATGTGGGCCATCAGACCACACGATATTAAATTAGTTTTATATGGGATGGGTGAGGGACCACCACAATAGCTTGCTATTGGGGCCTTCGACCGTTGAACTATGGCACACCACTCAAAGCCCAATTCAACTATGCATATTGTTTTATAGAGAAATATTTATATTATGTTCGAGCATTATATATAAATTAATGTTTAGCTCAATATGGATCACATATTCTAAATTCAAAAAATAAGTCATATAGGTAGACATTATTTTATACATCATACCTATTATTTATAGTATTCTGAAAGTATTATTCAATTAATTATATAAATATTTTGTAAAGAAAAAGTTATTAGCATTTGCATGTTGCATCAAACGGCCAGGAATCATGGCCCCAAACACGGGCCTCAGTAGATAAGCCAAAACCAAAATTATCGCAAAGTAATTTAAGATGGTTCTTAATACGTATTTCTAAATGAACTAAAAAGACAAAAACAATAAACTTAGCGTAGTAGAAACCATTTACATATGATCTTTATTATCATAAGTTCTATCGACACATGTTGATTTCTTTACACAAAATATTTCAATGATCAAATAAGTAGAAATTTAAAACCACAAAACATTAGTTTACTATCAACACTTATTCAGTATTAATTTGAACATATTACATCAAAAAAATCATGTAAATCCATATTCATATCCTTGCTTAAAATCATCGAGCATAAAGTTTTAGGATGAAATCCTCTTTTCCCTTAAATGTTGTCGAATAAAAAGCTATGATGTCTATTACGATACTAAATTTTCAGAGAGGAGACCTTATTATCATCGTCTTCGCTACTATCGCGACGACCACCACTATCGCGGATGTTGGTCTGATCGGAGGAAATGGAGGAAGAAGAAGGACGCAGAGGCTTCGAAACGGTGCCGTATTCATGAGCGGGGCGTCGGGCTTGCTCGCCCCGAGCCACCTTGTTGACGTCTCTGGATCTCATCTGGTCGTGAGGATGGATCTGAGCCGCCGCCGACATTGCTATAATTGTATTATTGTTTTTTTTTTTTTTTTTTTTTTTTTTTTTTAAATCTTTTCGCCAATTATTTTGTTATGTATATAAAAAAGATTGGAGCCAGTGTTGTGTTTTAAGATTAGTGTCGGTCGGAGCCATGCACCTTGCAACGTGCGAGACATTTGTCGTTCTGTGCCTGAACCCTCCGTCCTTACCATCCCAAGATCTTAGTCCATTCACTTTTGTTTATCAAGGAAATAAGTTAAAATGTTATTATCATTTGGATAATTATAAATTTGGTCTAATAAATTAAAATTTATTGATTTTTAAAAATTGGAATTTAGTCTATATATAATTCTATGATTTTAAAATAAGTATTTTGTCCATATGATATGATAAAGTATGAATATTGTTTTTTTTTTTTAAAAAAGGGTAAAGTATGATTTATTTATTTATATATAATTGTTATTTAATAATAAAAATAAATATTAAGAAAATATAGTTTTAGTGACATCATGTACGACTTAATAACAAAGTGATTTCGAATTTGAATTTTGTACTTTCAATTATTATGGATTTAAATGTATACATCTCAATAAAGTAAATAAATAAATTGAAAAGAAAAAGAGAAAGATTTGAGGTACTGTTAGAAGGGGATTGTGAGAGGTTGTGGAAATTGATTAAGGGTGTATTTAAATGAATATAATAAACTGGTTTGGATGTATTGTTTGAATGATTGACTACATGAAAATCAGTTTAAAATAAGATTGTTTGAAAGAGGAACGATAAAAAAGATATTGTATTTAAATGAGTCACGAAAATTTAAATAAATATATATTTTTTCAACTTATTTGGATAAGGGGTTTGATAATTTCAATTAAGAAGTCAAAATTTGGATTTTCATCTAAATTACGAAGTTTGATGATATGTTTCATCGAGGCGTAGGACATAATTAAATTACCCCGAACATTAATGATTATTAAAAAAAAGTTCCAATAACTAACGAGCTGTCACAATTTAGCTGTTCTCAATCAAAACATTTATACTTGCTCATTAATGTGCCAGGAAACTTGCATTTTGCATATATGAAACCATTTAGTATTATATAAATAATTTTTTATTTATAAAATAAATTTATGTGTCGTTTTTCTCCAAATTACGTGCCAAATTTTCTTCTCTTCTAAACGTGCAGCCCATGAAACCCAAAATCAAAACAGAGAACTCAACATTATAAAGCCCATATTTGTTCTTTCCCTTCATCCTTCGATCAAACCCACAATCCCAAATCCAAAAATGGAAACCCATTGCTCAAAATCAATTCTCGTACTCTTTTTGTCTCTTCCACCACTCTTTCAATTTGCTTTCTTTTTGCCAAGCTCAACGACATCTTTGTATACTCGATGACCAAGAGGTTACGGGTTCAAATCATCCTCTCCCAATTGTTGTAACTCAAAAAAAAATAATAATAAAAAAAAACTTTCTCTTTAGACATTATTCAACACTCGTGCAAACTAGCCGCAAAAAGCTGCATTCAAAGCCTCAAAGCCAATCCCAATTCAAAAGATGCAACCTTCAAAGAATTGGTTAAATTATGTTAAGCCATCAAGCAATCTAAAGTTTAAGTTGATAAAATTCAATTATATCAACCAATATTTAACAAACTGAATCTAAAAAGTTAACCAAAACTTGAATAATCTAAAATAAAAAAATAACGACTAATATAATCTAAACTACTAGAATATATCTAATAATCTCCCTTAAATTGGACGTTATAAATCAGAGTTTAATTTGAATATAAATAATAATAAATCAACCCAGCTAATTATTAGGAAGACGAGCAAATTAAAAAGACGCCCAATAATTAAAAAAAATGGAGTAAAACCTCTCAATAAAAATTGCAATGCCTAAGATCAAACCTGCAAAAAAACAGACACCTAGAAAAGTGCCAATGTAATGCACCCTGAAAAAATGGTACATAGTGCTCCAATTGATAGCCAATTTTTTAATTTTATTTTTAGATTATAATTGAGGGTGGAAGATTCGAACCCATGAACTCATGGATAATGGGTGTACACGAATGCCGCCGAATTATTGCTTTCGTTGGATAGCCAATTTCTAGAATGGTGAAAATTACAATAGGAAAATAATGACCTACAACATCTAAATAATTAGAATATATGTAATAGGTTTTGATTTCGATACAATCGAAGGCAAAGGCGACAGGAATTGGGGCCGAGATTTTGGAGATTTTGAAGAGCAATGGGAGATGGGGGAAGTATTCGTTGAGTTGTTTGACGAGCTGTTTGGAGCTATTCTGAGGCTGTTTATGATTTGAAATTGTGTTTGGATGCAGTGAAAGTGGGGGATTATGAGATGGCAAATGGAAAGGTTGTTTTTCCCTTTGACATGTGAAGATGGTTATAAGGAAAAATATGGAGAAGTTTCTCCTTTCACAGAGATTAATGGTTTGTTCTTTCAGTTCACTGCAATTTCTTTGGCTTTCATCAATATGTGTCAGTGATGGCCGCTCGTTTTTTTTTTCGGATATGAAATTGTGTTTTCTGTTCAAATGTGGTTTGTCACAATAACTATCTTTAAATGAAACCGTATGAAACACATGAATATGACTATTTTTTAAGTTTTACCAAATTAGAGATTAAATTTTAGTTTTTAAAAAGAATTAAAATCTAATATTATTTAAGTTATGGTGACTAGGGGTGATTTCGGTTCGGTTTTTGTCAGTTTTGTGCCAAACTGACAACCGGACCGTTCGGTTTTCTAAAAATAGATCCAATCTAATGTCCAATAAAGTATAGAACTAATGGTTCGGTTTTCAATTGGTTCGGTTCGGTTTTGGATCAGAACCAATGTCCAATATTTTTTAATATATCAAAGACAACATTTCTAATTTTTTTATAAAAAAAAAACCGAAACTGATCGGTTTTTATTGGTTTTTGAAAACAAAAACCAGAACCGATCCAATATTTTCAATTTTTTTAAATTACAAACCAATATGTCCAACTTTGTGCTAAAAAACCGATCCGATCCATTAGATTGGATTGGTTCGGTTTTTCGATTTTACCTTGCACCCCTAATGGTGACAAACTCTAATTTTTTGAACCAAATATAAGGATTAAATCTAGTTTTTTATTTGAATAAATTACATTTAGATAAGATTATTTGAAAAAAGAAGTGAAAAAATTTGGTATAAAGAACTTCATTTAGATGATTTTGTTCATGTATAGGTTGTTGCTATCTTTTAACTATATGACACCATTTGGCGCCACACAATTTTTACATTATAAAAATTTGTATAACACCAAATGATATCACATAAATAAAATGAAGGAACAATCTATGCATTAACCATCGGTTAGAAGAAACAATTTTTTGCTCAAAGGGAAAGGGAATTTATAATACATTGATGGCCGTCAAAATTTGAAAACTCCCGATGTGGGACAAAAGGAATCAACGGAACAACACAAACAATAACTTCTCCCCATCCACCCAGCCCACTATAGATCTTAATTTCAGAGCAAGCATTGAAATTGTAATCTTGACCCTGTTCTCTAATGCATCTACGTTGCTAGGCCTATTCTCACAAGATTGTGGTACTCATGTGATTGCCCTTTCTTCTCATTCAATGTTACGAGCACCAGTCTCGTAAACTTTTGCTCGAGAACAAAGTTTGTACTTTGCAACATAAAAGCTTTGAAAGTGAATCATAAGAACATTTGGATATGAATTATTATAAATAGTTATAAAATGTTATAACGTACTTACTTTCGTATTTAAAAAAGATAAGTATTTGGATTAAAAAGAAGTTATGACATGAGAGGTAATGATGAGGGTTAGAAAGTACTTGTTTGGATAAAAAATGAATTATTATTTGCAAATCATTTATAAAAATCTACATTCAAACGAGTTTTTACTACAATTCTAATTTCTTATCACTCAAAATAATTCCTCGTCTAATTATTCATTCACCCCAGTTTATGAATTATTTCAAGCTTGTTGTAACCGAAAGTAAAGTATCAACACCTATCTTACGAATGATCTTTGCCACCAGTACCAAAGTATTGGGTACATGACTCCTCGAAAAGCAAGTGAGCATGTCACATTGCCCTACATTGAATGTGAAGAGATATCTTCCCATTTATAAGATATGTCGATTATTCCATTCATCATCAATTAAATTTGAAATGAAATCATATACTGATTAATCTAACAATATGTTCAATGAAAAGGACCACATATATCCGTGATCATAAAATTCAATCATATGTTTTCTTATTGTGGCTGCATTTCTACCCTTGGTCTTCGAATACCAACTAGAGTATGAACTCCATACCAAACGTAATCCAACTTCCGTGTCTTGTCTAGACTAACGTTTTTAAAAGCTCAAAGCGTACAAATGTGCAATAGCCCGTTCTAGAGTTTTCATGCAAGGTGCAAAAAAATATAACTTCTTATGTATAAAGGATATTATGACTCTTAATAAGATGAGAGTAAAATATCAATTTTCAAGATCAAACTCATAACGTGAAATTGAAATTGATCACAATGGATCAATCAAGTCAATATACTATCCACCCTTTCAAATCAACATACCATCGACCCTTTCAATAACGTTGAGTGGTTTTAGTGTGCACGTGAAATTAAATAGTTTTTTTAGATCAATTAAATAGAAAATATACATTCCTTTCATATATATATATATATATAATACAAAGTTGGAGCGGGTACGAGCCACCCGATTAGTGCGGTCCGACCCGTGGAGATCCATAACGAGTAGTTCGAAACTGAAAAGGCGGAATCCAGATCGAAGAAACGAACGACACAAACTGGGCCAAAAGGCCAGAATTTCCATTGCAACTAAACCACGACCTCATCGTCTCATTCACAAATCTTCATCTTCATCCAATAATCCTTCCTCAATCGGAAACGCAGATCGGAGATCTCTGCAGAAATGGCACCGACGTCGGCTCTGGCGAAGTATAAGCTGGTGTTTCTTGGAGACCAGTCCGTCGGAAAAACCAGCATCATTACACGCTTCATGTACGATAAATTCGATACCACATATCAGGTAATTCCCGGCGCTGAGTCGTTAATTTTGTAGATCCTTGTTTGTATTGCACGTTGCCGCCGGATCGGTTTGGAAATTGTTATTGAATGTCTGATCCTGTTGGTTTTGTCTTCAATTTTGATTTATCTTGTTTCACCTGCGGTTATCTTTGATTACATGCGGCTTTGTGTTTTTCTTTTGCGTCTGGTTAGGTCATCGTGGAGGATGAGACTAGGTGGTTTGTATTTAGATCTTTTGGTTTTTGTTCATAGGCGATCGGCTTTTTCTTTGCGCACTGTATATTTGTTTGAATATATTGGTTCTTTGTCGATAGTTTAGGCTCCGTTTGATAACCATTTGGTTTTTAAAATTTAAGCTTATTTTTACTCAAATTTTCTACGATATGTTCTATTTTTCTTACAATGTGCCTATCTCTCCTTGAGAAAGTATGTGAATGCAAACTAAATTTCAAAAACAAAAATAAGCTTTTAGAAGCTACTTTTTTTGTTTCCAAATTTTGGTTTGATTTCTAAAAGTATAGATAAGATATAGACATCCAAGTAAGGAAAAACGTAGGATAAACTAGTTGTTGTAGACTTAAATTTAAAAAACTAAAACTAAAAACAAAATAGTTATCAAACGAGGCTTAATAATTGAATCGATTTGTAAGTTGGTGATTCTCACCTTGATGATTCCAGGCGACTGAAGTTTAGATTTTAGCATCGTTTGTTGTCAACAGCTTTAGTCTGTGCTGTAGTACTAGGAAATTGAGTACGCCTTGCAGAATTGAATCGAAATGTGGAGAAGGATTTTAGTTTATGTCGCTCTTTCAGCTAATTTGAATTTAGATTGTTATTGTGGAATCGTGCTCTGATTTCTTGCTAACTTTTGTTAACTGAAAAGCTTTTTGGTTCTTACTTCCTCGATTTTTCTTTGTTGGATTATTAGAAGAATATGCTGGATAACTTTGTACGATAACGAACCACTGTAATATGATCCCGCATGTCAAACATTTTGTCCTATCTCATGGAGTTGTGTGGCATTGCTGATAATCCAGATTTTTACTTGATAGTACAATTAACCATATCAGAGAGCGACCTAGTAATCAATAGGGCATTCGAAAATTAAGGATCAATAGGTTCAACCTATAGTGGCCACTTGCCTAGGAATTAATTTCTTACAGGTTTCCTCACATTGGTTAGATGAGGTGAAGATCATTGGTATATAAGTGATGATAATCATCTCCATTGGTATGAGGCATTTTGGGTGAAACCAAAAGCAAAGCATGAGGGTTTATGTCCAAAGTGGAAAATATCATACCAATATGGAGATTTGGGGTTGGGTTGTCATCTTTAACACAAATGTTGTAAGATCAAGCGGTATGTCCAGTGATAATAGTCGGAGGTGTACACAAGATAGCCCGGACAGTTACGGATATTAAAAAAAAATGACCCAATTATGTGTTCCTTCCATGTATGTTGAAGATGCTTTGGTTGCCTGAGACATCGACAGAGAATTATGATCATTTTCATATTTGATCCGATAATTTTAATTACATAAGTTATTACACAGTATGAAAATGATGTTTCTGGTTACTGTATCTGCATTAACAGCGTGACATTATAAGCTAAATAGTCTTGGACTCTTTGGACATTTATGTCGCTGCTTCTATGGAGCGCAAGTTGTATAGGGGAAACAGATAAAAAGTGATTAATGTCCAGTGGACATCTGGATTATCCAACTGATTAGTTTTTAAGAACTAAGAAGATACTGGATACGTTATTTTTTCTATCATAATGTTAACCAAGAAGATACTAGATTCGTTATTTTTTCTGTCATAATGTTAATTTTTTATTTAAAAAAAATCTTCAAGATGTTATTTTTAGTGAATCAATTGGATTTTTTACATTATGATTTTTGTGGTTACTTTCATTTTTAGTCTTGAACATATGAGAAGCTTCATAATTACTTCTTGATAGAGCGTATGCATCATCCTTCAATCTATTGTATTCCTTTTTTTTTTTAAGGATGGCAAATGTATAGTTCCATGTCTCGTAATATTTTTTTTTCTCTATCTCTTTCTTTTTAGTTTCTGTCGGATACTATTTCTTTTTTATTTTCATTTTCAAATTCATACCTCACATTTACTTCTTGCAATATTTAAATTTCTCTGCCTCTGTTCAGGCTACGATTGGAATTGATTTTCTCTCAAAAACTATGTATCTTGAAGACCGCACTGTTCGACTGCAGTTGTGGTAAGATTCATTATATTTTACGGTTGCTCATACGTAGGTCAACACTTTCTATCGATTTTACTTGCTGACATTACTCTTCTACAAGAATTATCATTAAATCACATTTTGTGCTTGTATATTAAGCATGTAACCGGTTTGTCCTAGAGAATTTAAGAACTTATATGATTATTTGCTTGAGTTCATGGTCTAAATGATAGATTTCGACAACTCAAGCTTTATGCAAACATCCCAATATAGCAATTCCTTCAGATTAAATCCGTTCTCTTTTGAAACTTGAAAATATATTGCAAGGTGCAGTCCCGCTAGAAATCTGAATGTTCTGCATTTGAAATTCTTTTTTTGGAGGAAAACTTATGATTAAATTGGTATGCTGCTCCTGTCTTTAGAGGTGGGAGGCTCATATGCTGCACAATTAATGCTCTCTAACCTAGTATTCCTAATAAATTTTTTTGAAATTTGAAGATATATAGTAAAAATTTCTTTTGGGAGGGATCAAATGGGTAAGGGGGTAGCCACCTTATTGGATGAAATGTAGCCTCTCTCCTGAGTCCTGCTTAATCAATTTCTAAATAAAAGCCCCAATAACACATGACCAACAAAAACGTTCATCAGAATAAATGGGAAGTGAAAAGAGTTTAGTGGCTTCTTTTAATGCTCTTGCTAATATTTTCAATTATGATCATTTCTCTCTGAGTATTGTCAATCTTGTAAAATAATGTATTAATTTTTACTTTTGTGCACTTATATTTATGATACTTCTAATTCTATTTTATTGGAGCGAGCAACTTTCTTCAGTTGTCCTTCCCACAGGAATGGATTGTTCTTTACATTTTAAAATTTTATGTTACTTCGTTTCTCAGGGACACTGCTGGACAGGAAAGATTCAGAAGTCTAATACCAAGCTATATCAGGGACTCGTCTGTTGCTGTCATCGTTTATGATGTTGCTAGTATGAAATCTGAAACTTTCTATAGAATTAGATTTTTCTTTTTTTTTTTTCTGAGTTCAACAACAATTGGGGTAGGGTCATTCGTGCCCATTATGTGAGTTAGAGTTATTGATTTTGTTGGCGAATGAGAATAATTAAGCAACCCATTTGAATATGTATATTCTTTCCATGTGGATTTGTCATGATTGATGCTGTAGGTAAAATGAAATGTTTTGAATACACTCCTAGGATGGATCTGGGCTCAATTATCTGAGCCTTTCAGGATCCTAATCTCACATAACGTTCGATTGCATGCCAAAAAAAGCAATACCTGAGTGGCATCACTGTTTTCCTATAGCAGAAAAGGTCATGGATTCGAATAACGTTTGATTGCATGCAGCCGTAGTTATTTTCTGCACCCTGATGTGCTCAAACGATTATTTTAACTGTTTTCATCCTGTTGTTACTCAGGCAGGCAGACTTTCATAAACACTTCAAAATGGATTGAGGAGGTGCGCACTGAGAGGGGCAGTGATGTTATTATAGTGCTTGTTGGGAACAAAACGGACCTTGTGGAGAAGAGGTAATAGTAGGCTATGAATTTTATCTCGCATTCTTTCTTCTCTTTTCATTTTTATTTACCATTTTTGTGTTTCCTTTTATTTAATTTTTGGGCGGTGGTCTGAATAATAAGCGAAAATGTTGATGAGATAGTAATGTAGAGAGAAAGCAAATAATCTTTTAGTTTTTAAATACCCTTGTGAGGTCAACATGAAAAAAAAAAGGCTAGAATGGCATGATGAGTATAGCTCAACTAAGAATACAGACACTTTAGTTTGACTAACATGTCAATGCCCGCACTCTTAGACATTCCAACATTTGTTGAACATGTACTAAACACTTGTTAGCACAATACTATTGTACAAAGTTAATAGCCAATATAGGTCCAACATTTGTTACACATATCAAACACTTTTTTTTTTTATACCCGTGATTGTCCGGGCCAGCTTGCGTGTACCTTGACTAATGTCACGAGACATAACTCCTGACCCTACAACATTTGGATGTCAAGGATACCCGTAGGAAATTAATTCCTAGGTAGGTAGCCACCATAGATTGAACTCATCACCTTAAGCACTCCAAGACCCTCATTGACCACTCGAGCCACTCTATGATGGTTACATATCAAACACTTATCAAGTATTATAACAACCTGGTTGTTATAAATAAATTTATCTCAACCAATTAGCTTAAGTTTTTGGGTTGATTGGTGATTTTACATAATTCAACATGATCCTTAAAAGGCAGTTTCGTGGATAGAGGCTTGAGATCTTTAAGGTATGGTCTCTTGGAGGTTTCAAGTTCGAAACTCACGAGTGAGCTTAATTGTAAAATCCTTTGTTGTCTCATGGGTTCGTGTCTTGGGATGGGTGTGTGTGCCCTCGGATATGTAGTGGAGCGAAACTTCAATTTTAGATTATTAAAATTAAAAACATGATTCAACATGATATCAGAGCAAGAGGTTCTAAGTTCACACCTTTGCCGAATCGTTTCATCTCCAATTAATATTGATTTCTACTTGATGAGTATTTTCAAATTTCAAAACCCACAAGTCAGATAATTAAATTTACTCCAGCCCATCAGTTAAAAATTTTGAATTTACTAGAAAACTTTGAATTAAATATTGACATAAATTATAAATTTTGAGAGTGAAATACAGAAAACTTGATTTTTTTTAAACATAAAAATGCATAATTTTTTTGACTTTGAATTTCCAAGAACTTTAGTGTTGTTTGGCATGTTGTTTCACTTTCTCATGTGCATGATTCCTAGGCAAGTCTCTATAGAAGAAGCAGAAGCCAAAGCCCGTGAACTAAATGTCATGTTTATAGAAACAAGTGCAAAAGCTGGATTCAATATTAAGGTAAATCAACATGAACTTTTTTCCATATTCGGATAACTCTACTTCACATCGCCAGTACCCGTTTACGGTCTTTTTACGGTCTTTCCTAATGGTCAACCTTATAATTTGTTCAGGCACTATTCCGAAAAATTGCTGCAGCATTGCCAGGAATGGAAACTCTCTCTTCAACTAAGCAAGAAGACATGGTTGATGTTAACCTGAAGTCCTCAGGCAATGGTGCACAATCCCAGCCACAGTCGGGTGGATGCGCCTGCTAATGAAGCTCGACGACATGAGGAATCGCTCTTTCTTGCCTTTCGGATTTCAACTTCTCAACCTTCTATGAACTGAGAGCAATTCAGGTACAGGATGTGGTCAAAATATCTTTCAATGCCTGCTTGAGCAAACTATATGTAATTGGTGGCAAGAGTAGACAACTGTTATTTTATGGAGTAGTTTGATGTATTGGTGGAGTCATTATTATTTGGGTTTTGGGATTTGGATGTGTAAAAAATAGAAAATTATCTTGGACTCGATTTTAGAATTTTTCCTGTCTTAGTAAAGTTGTAATTCGTCTCTAGAAATTCTGCAAATTTCATCTCTCTTTTTTTTGCAACGGATTGTAGCGTTGGTGGTTCATCTTCATATCATGCTTTTGATGCATTATTTGATTTATATATATCCATGACGTTCCGGATAGCTTGCGTGCATCTCGGCTGTTATAGGATATGCTACTTGACCCTACAATATTTCGATATCAATAAAACTCATAAGAAATTAATTCTTAGTTAGGGCATTATTTCATTATTTAACAAATTGGTATCCTATTTTACCTTCTAGAAGTGCCTTGGCTAGTTAATCAAAGATTATCGGTTTTTTTTTTCTTCTATTAAAACTAAAAACAATATGTTGAAGAAAGTTTCAGAGGCAGATTGTTCATTTTTTAAAGAGCTACAATAATCAACTTTGCTACATTGGATGGTAGGTTATATTATAAGGATGAAAGCTAACATGGATTTTTAACTCGCTCCCGTCTCAATGTAATTCGGTTGGTTGACAATTCTTTATTTCTTCAAAAAAAAAAAAACTTTGTTCATTATATCATCTCGTTGTAATTCGTTTGATTGACAACGCTTTCTTTCCACCAAGATATGCTGTGTTTGCCAATATGGGTTAAAAAAAAGGGTATAACTATATGTTTTTTAGTTTTTTTTTCTTTTTTTTTTGTCTCCATGTTAAATTGAATAATTTTAATATTTTGGCTCTGTTTGATAACCATTTAATTTTTAGTTTTTTATTTTTGAAATTTAAGCCTACAATAATGACATTAAAATAATTTGTACTTTGTAGAAACTAAACCAACATTTGAAAACAAAAATAATAACTTTCAAAAACTTTCTTAAGGAAAGATGGAAAAATAATAACTTTCAAAAACCTTTTTATTTAGTTTTTGTTTTTTAAAGTTAGTTAGTATTCACATACTTTTTTAAGGAAAGATTGATACATTATAGAAAAAATATAACACATCGTAGTAAATTTTAAATAACAATAGACTTAAATTTAAAAAACACAGATCTTCAATAATGTTTTTTCTTAGTTTACTTTTGTATTAAAGAATAGTAAAGATTAAAATGTCTGCCAATGAAATTGTTCATTTGCGTTTAGTTTTCAACTTGGAAGAGACAAGTCATCATCAAAATATTAAATAATTTTGCTTATTTTTTAACTTCGTTGAAATATCAAAACTAAAGGTTAATCTCTAAAAAAATTAATGATAATAGTAAAATCCAAACTTAGGGAGTACACTAATCAAAGAATGTAAATATATACATAGTAAGAGGATGAATGATAAAATGTCAGCCAACCCAACTTATAAAATTAATGAAAAAATGTTAGGAGACAACCATGTCGTTTAGATTAAATTGTACATTCCTAAGACTTCTTTAAGCACGTAGGAAAAATAATTATCCCTAAAAATTTCATTAAAATTATACTACATTGAAAATAACGACGAAGAAGCTTACTCACTCATATTTCATTTTTGACAAAAAACATAAAAGATTCACAACCATTCTAAATAAAAAAAATAATAATAATTGAACTGGGTTTGGAGGGGTGCGCCAGGCCCATGCTGTAGTGCAACGCAAAGGCGACGCTCGAAGGCCCCAACAGCAAGCTATTGTGGTGGGCCCTCACCCATAAAAAATTAATTTAATATCATGTGGGCCGATGGCCCACGTATCAGATATTAAACTGATAAGAACAGATACTACACTTGATCTTAGCCAAAAGGCCGAGAAAGGTATGATTTCTCCACTCATCTCAGACGCCTTTTATATTAGCATTTGAGGCAGTCCTCCTTCAATTCTTTCGATGTGGGACGCTTCTAAGTTCTACATTATTTTCTTCTCTTCCTTCACAAATTGCTGCAGTTCATTTTAACTTTACTCACAAGCTGTGAATTATTTTTCATCACATTATTGTTAGCGGAGGTTTTCACATTACCTTTTTTATGCTGATGCAATTTTATTTGTTAAACCAAATTTGAAAGAAAAAAAAAATGATATCACAGCTACATAGATAAACCCAACCCAATAAATTAAGAGCGTGTTTGAGGCGATGGTTAAATGCAGGAAGTGTTATTAAAACATGAATTATTATAACTGTTATGATAATTTGTGTTTAAAGTTTTAAACATGGTCTAATGGTTGATTATGATTATAAGAACCATGGATCCAAGAATGAATTGAATTATTATAATTTAACCTAACTCACATTTTTTTTCTTTTTTCTTTTTTTTGAAATAGAAACTTGTCTCACTCTTAAATAATAGATCAAGTGGTCATAAATATTGTTTTATCATATAATGTTAGTGTTATGATTAGATTTAGATTAAGGTTGATTGTGATTATTAGTAGATTAGAATAAGGTTATTATGGTATTAGAACTTCGAGATAGAAGATTCTTCTTCCTCTTGATCCGGTTTCTTTTTTTTCATCATCTTTCTCTTCTCCCTATTCCTCTTCTTCGTCTCAACCAAAAAGAAAATAAAAAATAGAAAGATCAAACTTCTTTAAAAAAATTAGAATCTACCTTCTCCTCAAGAAGAAAAACCAAAATCTCAACTCTTATCTAAAATATAAGACCAAACCTCATTTTCTTTCTTCTTCCTATTTTCTCCCTTCAAAATCATTCAAGGATTTCTTTTTTCAAGTCTCTATGATTTTTACTCTAAAAAACTCCGAAAATAGAGTCTAAAAACCCTCAAATTTCCTCTTCATCTTACTTCCCTAAAATCTCATTCTCAAAAACTAGAAAATCTAAACTTCCTCTTCATCCCTAAAAAAATGTCCAATTATTTATCTACTTCACATTTGTTCATCTCTATTTAATTTTCAATCCCAAACATAAAATCATGGATCCACACTTAGAATACAACCAAACAACATTTTTAAACCTTAAACAACCTAATCTAACCACCTTAAAGGAATCCAATGAATCCTAATAATAACACTAAAAACAATGTGTAACTATAATACAAATAATGCTATACTAATTGTTCGGTTACAGACACACTAACAATAATTAACGAAATGGTAATGATGGTTATGACTTGGAATGTTGACGTGGCAAGTCTCTACCTTCGCCAAAGCGAAGGGAAACTTAAACCAGCGAAGTGTGTGTGATCCCCAAAGGTTGTACAAGTATACACAGTC
>JBBMKA010000018.1:475317-489313 GCA_037833695.1 Sechiopsis laciniata
GACATTTGTTCAGGATCAGATGGTTTAATATTTGATAGATGGTGATACAAACCCTTGGGTCGTCCTTTCATATTCAATTGCTCTTTGAAGGTTCTTGATGGAAGGTCCTGTCGGCTTCAACACCCTTGGGTTGGAGTTGTCAATCGTTCTCAAGCTGATATCAATAAGAATATTGACATGATTACTGCTCAGCGAAGGGAACGTGAATTCTTTGCTTGTAGTGCTGACTACAGACACTTGGCTTGCACAATGGGGTCGGAGTATCTAGCAAAATTGCTCTCAAAGGTTGAGCTGAGATAGATTTACATGTTTACTCCGTGGCTAAATTCAGTATTTGCTTTATTACTATTGGCATCATCATTAGTAACAATCTCAAGTTGACATGGTTTCAGCACCTAGAGTCTCTGATAAAAGCACGTATGCCCGGCATTTCATCCTTAATTAACAAAAACATTGATGAAATTGAAGCGGAGCTTGATCAGCTTGGGAAGCCTGTTGCAGTTGATTCAGGGGTATCCTTTTATTTATTGTTAAATAACTTGTATCTAATATGCTTGGGAGTTGGGTATTAACTAGATCTTTTTGGCTCACACATAACAGGCTCGGTTGTATACTATCCTAGAGCTTTGCCGTGAATTTGACCGGGTGTTCAAGGAGCATCTCCATGGGGGGTATATAATCTATGCTTCCTCTATTAATTTTGTTTATCAGCAAAAGCTTGTTGATCAAGTGCTGCTTGATAATCAGTATGTATGTATCTACCATAAATTTCATTGTTCATTAATGCACAGCCTTTTCCATGCAATTTTATGCCGACTTTTTATTTTTTTGAATCTAAGTTGAGCATGTTTCTCTTATCATCTGAATGAAGAGTTAAATTTTATAGTTGTCCGGCTTTTGCTTTTCTAGTCAATCTTACAGCTGAACTATAATTATGCTTAATAGTGTTTTTGTCTTAACCATTTTTCTTTTAAACTTAGGCGACCTGGTGGTGATCAGATATATACTGTTTTCGATAATCAGCTCCCTCACGCTTTGAGAAGGCTTCCGTTTGATCACTATCTTTCACTGCAAAATGTGAGGAAAGTGATATCGGAGGCTGATGGATACCAACCTCATCTGATAGCACCTGAGCATGGTTATAGGCGTCTTATTGAAGGTGCAGTAAATTTATTTAGAGGTCCAGCTGAAGCTTCAGTAGATGCTGTAAGCAACATCTGTTTAGGATCTTAATTGATTTCATGTGAAGCACGACATGAGAAAATATGTCCTTTTTAATTAATGGTAAAATACTTAATGAACTAGCAAATAGTGAAATACGCTCCTTATAGATAATGTTGTTTTTGTAGTCTTCTATCTGATTACACCTTGTTAGCTGTTGTGTGTATGTAGTAGAGCAGTTGGTTCCTTTAAGCTAATCAAACATGAGCTGATCTTGTGCTTTCAGGTTCATTCCATTTTAAAGGAGCTTGTTAGAAGATCAATGGCAGAAACTCAGGTTGGGTTCAAGAAATATTACATTCAATCTTTCAGATGCATCTAAACTTGTAACCATAGAGTCATCTGAGCTAATGTCTTTAAATGGAATAGGAGCTAAAGCGTTTTCCCAGTCTCCAAGCTGAAGTTTCAAGAGCTGCAAATGAAGCATTAGAGAGATTTCGCGACGATAGCAAAAAGACAACCTTGCGATTGGTCGACATGGAGTCCTCTTATCTAACAGTAGACTTCTTTCGAATGCTCCCACGGGAAATTGGAAAGGGAGAAACCCCACTAGCCACATCGCCTTCTACAGACAGATATTCGGAAGCACATTTTCTCCAGATAGCATCAAACATTTCCTCCTATATCAGTATGGTGGCTGAGACACTACGAAACACTATTCCAAAGTCTGTGGTTCACTGTCAAGTTAGGGAGGCAAAGCGATCTATATTAGATTACTTTTATGTTCAATTGGGACAAATGGAGGTATTAAACATGGAGCTGACAGTCTACTTTTGTTCATATTTCACTGGCAATGCACTTAATTTTATACTTCTACTTCTACTTCATTCATTTGTAGGGTAATCAACTTGCAGCTCTTCTAGATGAAGATCCTGCATTGATGGAAAGGAGACAGCAATGTGCGAAGAGGCTTGAACTACATAAATCTGCACGGGATGAGATTGACTCGGTCTCGTGGTTCCGATAAGATCAGATAAATCATACAGCAGCAACGAATCTTTCTAATGCAATGGTAAGGGTTTACGTCGTCCAATTTTGGCCCTCATTAATTTTGTTTTCTTAGATTTAGGTCTCGTCGTTTTTCTGGCTAGGCTCTGGTTTGTGCTTGATCTGTGCTTTGTCCTTCGTTTTTCGCCTAGTCTTTTTCTATCCATTCAAGTAATTCATTGAGTTTTATTCAACCAAGGATTGGCGTAGAGGTGGTATAAAAGAAAGGAAAAAACCATTACATTTGTCCTTGGCACTTCCTAAAATTGTTACTGTTAAAACTTGTACTATCTTTTCTTGTAACTATTAGTGGGTGGCTTTGTTTTTTCTTAGATTTTGATGGGGAAATGTCCAAATGTCATAGTTTCTAGCATGGTTGAGGTCCGTTTTTTCCCTTCACCTTTTTCTTTATAAAAAATTTCTTCACCACTTGATATAAGGTTTCGTGGTGAAATTCATAACTAGTTTTTTTTTGGGGTTAAAATTGGTCTATGTTCTTGGAACTTATTTTATTTAGTTCAATAACATACCGAGATTGGAGATTTGAATCTTTGAACTCTTGATTAAGTGTCGAAACCAGAAAGTTGTCCGGTTGACGACCTATCTTATTTCCCTATGCTTTCAAATGTGTTTGCCGTCCCCAAGGGGTGGCACAGTGGTCGAAGACTTGGACTTTGAGGGTATGTTCCCCTCAAAGTTCTAGGTTCGAGACTCAGTTGTGACATTACTCCTTCGATGTCTCCCGGTGCTTGGCCTAAGGACGGGCGTGGTTACCCTTATTCCAACGAATCAAATGCCGTAATTCCGAGGAATCTAAACTCCCAAACACCTCAAGGTTATTGCTATATTTTGATCAACTAGGGTGGAAATTAAGCTCTAAATATAAGACTTTTTAAGATTGTTAAAATAATAATCTAGATTTAGACATTATGACGAAATTCGTAGTTTGAGGAGTCAAAATACAAGGACTAATTAAATTAGTGTTTCTTTTTGGATCTCACTTTCAACTTAAACAGATAGCATATGGTTAGGGTGTAATAAATTATTTCAAAATGGATTCCATGTCATGAATGATGATGGGTTCCTCCCTTCTATTTCAAATCTCTGTCGGCGCAAAAGTTCTTTGGCGGACTTTTCTAGTCCCCTTTGCCACGTGTCAACCAGCAATATTAAAAAAAAAAAATGGTCAATCTTGGACTTCTGCAATTGCTGATAGTTTCTTTCCATAAATAGCAGGCTGCTAGTTTGTAATTTCTACCCCCATTGAAACCTAGATGTGATCAAAATTCAATGAATATGATCTTGTAACTTCAGATAAGTTTCTTGGAAATTATGGAGCCTCCTTTTTCTTTTTCTTTAGTTTTTGTTTTGTCAGCACTCTCACTTGGATTAAAGATGAATTCCAAGTCTAATAAGTTGGTTAGGATTACGAAGCTTGAGTCTATTGTTCAAGAATGTCATAATTAACTAAAAGGTGGTGGGTTCAATTTATGGTGGTTATATACTTTAAAAATAGTTGTTGAGACACATCAATAATATTTTATGAGTTTTCTTGACATCCAAATGTTGTAAAGTTAGATATTTTATCATGTAAAAATAGTCGAGATGTATATAAGTTAACCTAAACGCTCACACACACACACATATATATAGTTTGGTTGATGTCAAATTGCTCATTGAAAAGTGAGGTCTCACAACCTTTATAAAAAAGGGGGGGTTATCTTTTGATGGAATCTCATGTATCTAGCTAATATGGTATCACAACCTACTAAACACAAATGGGTATTTAGATCAATGATAATGAAATTGAGATCTAATTAATTCAAAGAGTCATACTCTTAAAGAACATGTTGAGGATCTTCTATTGAAAAAGTGAGGTCTCACAATTTTTATAAGACAAGTGAATTAGTCTTTTCATTATTAATTAGTACGAGATAAAATTGTATGCTATCCTATACTAAAAAGTACGATTTCTAGGATTTGAGTAAGTTGTGTAGTGCAAAGGTGTTTTGTACCATGGTGTTAGGAATTGGGACAATCACGTTTGTTAGAAGTGGACAATGAAGTGGTTCTACCAACCAAAACTCATCTCAGTATTATTGTAACACCTTCAGTAAGGCATTACAAAGAGCTCTAGCGATGTGTTTACGCTTCGAGTTAGGCATAAAGATTATTGCCATCCTATCAGCAATGTCAAACCTTGGAATATTTATTAAACATTGAAATATGGATAGAAAATGAAAATGGATAACGACGATGATTTTGGTACCCTAAATGAACTTTATAGAGTGGAAACATAACGGACTATGAATGTACAATGTGAAAAGACAGAGATGCTTCAATATCACAACACTTTTTCAGTGCAAAGCCACCTAACTTTTCTTTCTATTTTCAGGTAACCCAAATCAATTGAGTATTTTCTTGATGAAATACCATTGAATATATTTATGGAATGACTCATTGGGTCAGTTCAATTCTATCTGTCTTGATCAAATAATTTCAAGCATAGCCTAACTTATCCTAAAGTTTGCACACTTTTATTTGAACAATAAATTTCTAATGGGTGGAAGAGAAAGAGGTTGATATCTTAGCTAGAATATAAAATTTGTCTAATACATATTTAATCTTTTTAATAATATGTACTTAATTAATAAGTTAAATATTAAAATTACTTCAACATTTTAGACTCAAAATCAATAATAATAAACACTCACTTTCATTAATATTTTAATTATCGCTATTATTCGGAAGAAAATGACATGATTTAAGATTGAAAAGACAATAAAATGTGTTTCATAATGTCAATATACCATTTTCTATATTAAAAAATGTCAATTCATGGTATATTATATGCCAACTTTTCTCTTTAGATGATTATAATCACTAACCACAAAAGTAAAAGATAAAAAGGGGGGCAATAATAGTTTAAGCTTTAAGGTGGGAAAGTAGTCTTTGTTTTTTGTCTAACACAACACAAAAAGGAATTTAAATGAACCAGTAAAGATGGATGTTGAAAAAAGCCAAGAGCCTAACAGAATTCCACTAAACATTAAAAACAAATTCAAATCCTTTGATGTAAATATATATTTATTTATATAATCAACGAAAGCTGAAGGAAACTGAACAAAAAGAGCTCAAATTTCACTATAAGTACTCCAAAACACTACCCATTTGAATTCATCATCACATCTTCAAAATCCTTTTTCTTCTTTCTTCAATATTCTTAAGCTTTTTCTACTGTTTTATTATGGCTTTCTTTTCTTTGTCTTATCTTTCTGTTTTTGTACTAGCTTTGCTTCTCATGCAAAGGCTCTCGGAGAGCACCACGTGTAGCGATTGTTTCATACACTCTCGAGCCGCCCATTACCCGAATTCAGAGGAACAAGGAACAGACCGTAAGCACTTGCTGTTGATTTTGTATCGCTTTCAATACGGCACGGTTTAAGTTATGATATAATATTGGAATTTGGTTTGAATTTGTAGATGGAGCATGTGGCTATGGAACCTTTGGAGCAACAATTAACGGTGGAGATGTTGCAACTGCCTCTGAGCTTTATCGAAATGGTGTTGGTTGTGGAGCTTGTTACCAGGTGAATTTAATTATCTTCGTTTTTTTTTTTTATATCCGTGAATATCCAATCATGTTACGAGCATTTCAACTGTTTTTTAAGGACAATCAACCCTCTAACATTTGGTTGTCATAGGAAATTATTTCGACCTATAACATTCATACATGTGTATGTATGAATAATGTGTATCACACTACAAAATGTGTATAAATATGTGGTCTAATATAACATAGAAATTGTCTTATTCCAAATTTATCAAGATATTAGTTTATTAGTGAAGAGTGAAGTCCTATGGCTAAGGTCTTCCCATGATCTATAATAGTAAAATTAGGCTAAAACACTATTTTGGTTCATATATTTTGAGGCTTATTTTATTTAGGTCTATACACTTTTAAATGTTTAATTTTAGTCCAATATTTTTGGAAACTGTTAAGTGACGACATAAGTTTTATCAAATCAACTATTTAACTCAAGTTGTCAGTTAAATACAAAAAAATACCACATCTACACGTGGATAGCTAAATGTCACGTACCAACTGTATGAAGTATGAACCAGTTATGAAGTTATATATAACTATTGAGACTAAAATTTTACTTTTATAGTCATAAGAGCTATACTTTAATTTTCTACAAATGACCAAATTTGTAAATTTATTTTTTCTTGTTGTATATTTTATAATAATGTAATAGGAATGAATATAGGTGAGGTGTGTAGACAGTGAGTTGTGCAAGGAGGATGGAGCCATGGTGGTGATAACGGACCAAGGGTCAGGGCCAGGCGAGTTTATAATGAGCAGAAAAGCCTATGCTGGGTTGGCTCAAACCACCGATGCCGCTGCTTCTTTGTTAGCCCTCGGTGTCATTGACATTGAATACAGACGGTTTGTTTTTGTTTTGTTTTGTTTTTTAATTCAACAAACATTTGAAACGAGTATTTCAAATCTATACTCTCTTGATTATTAGATTGTATATGATATCACTTACTAAAACTAATATATTGGCCTTGAATTGACATGTAGGATCAGAATGTGGGTTGGTATGAATTTTGATATTATTGAAATTGAGCACATTTTGTTTAAAAAAAAAACACTAAAATTTTTTAAAAAGAAAAAAATAACAATAAGCTAATAAAAAGAACCAATTTTAATTAAACTTCATTGAAAATTAAGAAAAATACATCTTTAATCTTTAAGTGGAATAGTTTCAATTTAGTCCATATATTTCAAAATTGAACATAATTACTTTTGACATTTTGATAATGCTCGCTTTTAGTTTGAAATAACAAAATCATTAGATATGAAGTAATACAAGGCCGGATTCAAATAAAAATGAACAAAAGTATAACAAAACTTGAAGATGGGGACCAAAATAATATTTACTTTTTTTAAGAATATTTTCAAACATCTTTATTTTTTAGATTGTAACATCATCTTTTGTTATTATTTTGAAAGTGATAATTCTGATTAAATTCGACCTATAATTTACAAAAACCATAATAAAAGAGAACTTGAAAAAAAATGATTTCTTTAATCGAATGGATGGTTTATACTATTGTGTTTGTGAAACAGAGTGGGTTGCAGTTATCCATACAAGAATATTACAATTAAGATTGATGAGAACAGCAATGCTCCTCATTACTTGGCTTTTGTCATTAGGTTTCAACAAGGCAAGAATGATATCACTGCTGTTCAACTTTGCGAGGTATATATACTTTTTAAAGCATTATGTCAAATTAATATATATATATACATATATATATATTTTTTTATATGCGTGAATGTTCGGACAAATTTACTTGTTATTCGACTATTTTCATAAATCAAATAATTTTATTGAGAGGGTTGGTAATGTTCAATTCAACCTTACGGTCATGAATTCTATCTTAAAATTCGGTATTTACCCCTCGTCTTATTTAACAGTGATAGTATCCTCTATGTAGGATTTGTGGTCCTCTTCAATTTGAACTAAAAGATAATATTAAATTAATTCCTAAGTAACGGTTACTACAGTAACCTCTTAAGTAGGCTCTATTGGACTGTTATATCAACTCATGAAAATACTAGATTAATATATGATCATGATCTCAAAAAAAAATAAAAGATTTAAAAAAAAATGTATTTATTATTTTTTTTTTCTCTCGTAAAAGTATTAGTTTAATTTGCACATTCTAGAACCTAAATGTTGAAGTTTTCATCATTTTATTTCGTTTCGAATTAGATTTCTGAAACTACGAACAAAAATGGTAAATTCGATTATAAACTTTCCAATTGTTCTCACGAATAAAAGGATAGTTTTTTTTTAAAAATTATTTATTAGAGACTATATATAAAAGTTTTATCAAATTATAATAAATGGTTTAATTTTATGTTAAAGGAGGGGACAAATACCAATTCTTGGAATGAAACGTGTGATACTGGTGTTAAACTGGTTTACAATCAAACAATGAAATCACTGCGCTACTGATCCATTCAGTGGTTATGCCACCATACTTTCGTAGTTCTAACCAAAAAAAAAAAAAAAAAAAAAAAAAAACTTGAATTATAGGTTAGAATATTGTCTAACTCATAAATTAGAAAAGGATCTGTATATTGTATAATTTAAGACTAAGTTTCTAACCTTATAGAAATTTAGGTTAAGTATTTGACATTTTGTACTGCAAATTAACTTTAATACAGCATAAACCTTTTTTTTTTTTTTTGATTTGTCATAAACCTAATCTCTGAACTATTTGTTTACACAAGTTTGGAACATTTTTAATCTCAAACTTTATAAACTCAAACTTGTCAATCAAATTTTGCAGACGAAGAACTTCGTGTGCAAGCTATTAGATCGAAGCTATGGTACCGTGTGGACAACCGTGTCGCCACCGAGGGGGCCATATTCGCTGAGAATGTTACTAACAAACGAAGATGGAGACGAGGAATGGATCGTGCCCATCAACAACATACCCCGTGATTGGAAAGCTGGAGACATCTACGACACTGGAGTTCAAGTTAACTAAGTTTATCATCTATTTTTCATATTCACATACAGTTTTATTTATAAATTTGAAATTGTTTTCTTCCCAAATGAGAATTCAAATTCTTCTTGGATGTGTTTGATTTGTATTTTTTAAGGTGATTTTTTTGCCGAATTATTAAATAGGTTGTAGTAATTGTATTATTTGATTAGAGCATGTCATTTTAAAAGTGTGTAATAAGTTAAAGATCTACAGATTCTTGAATATAACAAATCTCTTTGTATTTTTATAATTGCGTGATATATATGCTATTAGAAGATAATCGGAACGATTGAGGTAATCGAGGGGCATGGCTACAAACACTACAATTCGAACCTGTAATCTCATGATAACTGAGTTGTACAAGATGCCGTTAGAGCTTTACTCTTATTACAAGTTTCCAACTCTCTAAAAGTCGCACATTAATTAATAAGATTTTAGCGATTTTTTTACCAATGGTAAAAAAATGAAATATGACAAAGCAAAGCATAATTTTGTTAACAAAATGGACTTCATTATTAACAACCAAATCAAATTGATAAAGAAGCCCGCAAGAGCAGTAGCTCATCCATCAGTGTACATTTGATGATCAAGAGGTCTCGGGTTCGAAACCTCCTACTCTCAATTGTTGTAACTCAAAAAAAAAAAAAAAATCGTTATTAAACATGTCTTTAAATAATCACTTCATCATATATTAAAATTAAAATTTATTTTAATCCTCATTTTATTCAAAATTGTTATTCATGGAACGAAAGTGAGTTTACTTAATATGATGTATAATCAAATAATTATAAAGTTATAAGTTTGAATATCTACTATCAAATATGAATGAATTTTAAAATACATTTAGTTTTTATGGTTTGAAGAATGTTAAAGTTTAATTATCATGATTTCAAAAACTAGAGTTTAGTCTATATAATTTTATGAAACCTAAAATATAGTCATTATCTTATGTAATCGTTGATGTATTAAGTATATGAAAGTTTACTATTCATACATAAATCATATGATTTTTTTTATTATTATTATATTAGTCTTCTAACTCAAAATTTCATCATTGTCACATAAAATAATTAGACCACTAAAACCATCAAGCCACGACCCATTTGATATACTAAAATGTGAAGATAAAAATGTTCAATTTTGAAATATAAAGATTAAATTGAAATTAGACCATAAACCAAAGACCAAAAATGCATTTTTTCCTCAATTAAAAAAAAAAAAAAATCCTCAAAAGATTCCCCTCTAATGAAGGAAACTACGTCGTTTGGTATCAGCGCAGACCTATATAAACTGAAAATGGTCAACCTTTCAGCTCTGAACCGAAAATGGAGTTCCTGGACGAAGATGCGAAGCCCAGGTTCCTCTTCCATTCTCGTCCCAATCCATCTCCGGCGACTGAGCTCCAAAGCCAGCCGAAATCCGGCAAGCTCTTCATCTCAATCGCCGTCGTAATATCTTCCATTTTACTCATTCTCTCAATTTTGTTCGTCCAATTCGAACCATTCAGATCCATTCTCATCTGGATCTCTCTTTCGCTTCTTCTCGGCCCTTTCGCCCCCATTTCCATCACCGGCGGCGACATTCGAGTAGGTCGAGGTCCGATTCTCGAAATCCCTGACGAAGAACCCGAAATGGAGGACGATTCGAAGAAGAAACCCGCTCAAAGGCGCTCAAAACCGCGTAGATCAGAGGAAATCGCCGTCGGTGCAATTCAAATCGCTGAAAAAGTGGAAAATAGGAATGGAGGTCTTGGATTAAGCAACAATGGAGTGGATTTTGCGATCGAGGAGGCGGAGTGGGACGAAGCGGAATTAGGGTTTCTGAAGAAGCAATTGACGAAGCATCCTGTGGGGAAGCCGAGGCGGTGGGAGATAATTGCAGAGGCGTTTGGCGGAAGGCATAAAGTGGAGAATGTGATTAAAATGGCTAAGGAAATGGGAGAGAAGAAATTAGGCGATGGGGATTCGTATGCGCAATTCCTGAAGAACAGGAAGCCGATTGATAAGAGAATTGAAAATCTCGATGAACAGGTAGATAAATGCTTATAAATGCCTATTAGATAGTGTGTACATCATCTCAAAACCGAGTAGTCCACGTATGTTACAAACTTTTTGTGTGATCCTGACATGCTCTTTTTTTGGTTTTGCAATCGGATTCCAATTTCATTTTATTGAATCGAATGATGGTTTGGGTTTAATGGGGCTCTCATACCATATTAGATAGGACACCTATCTTATCAATGCTTATTGGACTCTCCATTTTTTGTTAAATGTGGGACAATAGTGGGATCCTAACAAAAATGTAAACCGAATAATAAGACAATTGAAAATCTTGTTGAAAATCAGGTAGGTGAGGCGATTGGTTGGAGTTCGGGCGAAGACATTGCTTTGCTCAATGCCTTGAAGGTTTTTCCAAAGGAGGTGCCGATGAGATGGGAGAAGATTGCAGCTGCTCTTCCGGGGAAGACGAAGGCAGCTTGTATGAAAAGAGTTGCGGAATTGAAAAGGGATTTTCGAAATTCGAAAGCTGGTAATGACATCTGAGGGAATAGAAATGGAGTTATTAGAGCTGGTGTATCAAAGAGGTAATAAAAAATCTTGAATTGTGTAATTTTCATATCTTAATAGTTCATCAGTTTTTTTGCCTGTTATACATTTTATTGGTTATATTATCCCTTTTCAATAGTTCATCAGTTTTTTTGCCCGTTATACATTTTATTGGTTATATTATCAAGTTTACATGTTACCATTTTGAGAAAGGAACAGAGAAATTTTTTGGATGAATGAAATGTACAAAAGGGAAGGTAAAGTGGTCAAATAAGAGGTTTGTAAATCATAAAATGCTTAGAGGTTATGAGTCAATCTAATACGGTTGTCTTTAAGAATAGTCGAGGATTATGTAAATTGGTTTGGACACTCACAGATATAAATAAGAATGTGTGAACATTTTCACCGATTAAGAACATTTAAGAAACCAAATCCTTAAAGCAATCGAATGATGAATGGTTGTCATTGAAGATCCATCCATTTCTTTTACCCCGTAGAGACCAGAAGTAGGAATGGTTAAGGCAAGCCATGGTTTTTTCTTATCTCCTTTGAAGGGGTTTCTTACAAACATCATGTTAAATACAGGGTAGCTTCAAAGGGATTTGAAATATAGGTAGAGATTTAAACCTTTAAACCTACAACCCTTTAATGAAGTGGAGATATTCTTAACTATGGATAATGACCAACTTCACAAGCTAACACATTGCATTATTACTTGCCAATTGGATTGTAGCTTGGGGCAAGGCTCAAATTTCTTGTCTTCTTTGGATGAGGCTCAATTGTCTACGCTCTACCCTTTTCTAGATTATAAGAGGTTTTTCAACTGTTCCCAAAGGGAGGCGTAGTTGGTTGAAGACTTGGACTTGGTGTGCTCCCTTCAAAGTCCGAGTTCGAGATTCACCTGCGACATTAATTGTAGACACCTCTCATGTCTTCATCCCTTCGATATCTTTTGGTGTCAGGTCTAGGGACGAGTGTGGTTACCCTTGTTTCGAAAAAAAGAGAGGTTTTTTCAACCTTTGATTTTTTTTTTGAATATAATGAGAACTGAAATAGGGAGATTTGAACTCGTAACCTCTTAGTTACTAGGTCAGTGGAGCTCTGCTCTTTTTTTCTTCTGCCTTTGTCTTTATATATTAGATTTTAAGACTCCATGACTAGGAACTAAAGTTTCTATTCTCATATAATAGTTAAAACTTAAAGAGAACAAAATTTAATTCAGTTCCCTATCCAAATTTTGGTTTCAACCGTAGGTTTTCAACTATAAGTTTTTGGATTTTATTGCCTGGGTGAGTAAGCTGATAAAATATTTTTTAATAACCGAAGAATCGGAGGTTTGCCTCACTACATATCCGAGAGCATCTACGCCCATTCGAAAGCCTGGATCTAAGAGAGTCAGGAAACAACAAGAAATTTTATAATTAAACTCACTCGTAGGTTTCGATTTGAGACCTCCAAAGGATCATATCTTAGAGACTAGAGACTTTAAACCTCTACTAATGAAGTAATGAGACCACCCCTTGGGGCCTAAGCTGGTTAAGTATCGAAGTCTAATTACAAGAATTCAAGTTTTGGAGTAAGTTACCAAACCTGATACGTACCAGGTAAGGAAACAGCTGGAACTGTTTGTGATTACTGATTGTTAAGGAAACAACTAATGACTCAACGAAATAGTGTATGGTGTAAATTAGACTTGATAGGACTGAAAGTGAAACATTCTGTCTGATATCTTTTAGCAGCAGCGATGCCCGGCTCGGCTCTAGATCGGCGAGGTTTCTTTAGGTGCTTCGTACATGTTTTGATCTCGGAGTCGAAAACGTGTTTAGTTTCTGTCTCTGGCATCAATCCGTTTATAGAATTTGTGTAGCTTTCTTTTGTTTCTTAATGGCTTGCCAAATATTGGGCACATTGAACTTTCTTAAAGGAAACTAAAGTATGTAAAGTAAGGGTAAATTTCCGATCACTCTTGCAGTATTTTGTGGATTTAAACCCAAAAAAACGGGGCAATCTCCCAAGTGTTGCATGAGCTTGATCAACTTTATTTTTTCTTTTATTATTAGTAATAGTACTATTAAAATTTCTTGTCAAAAAAAAAAAAAACAGTACTATTCAAATTTTAAATAAACTTGCAACCTCCTCGAGGGGATAAAAATATTCAACCATCATGAGTGACTCAATTGGTCAAAGAGAATCTTGAGGTGCATAAGGTGATGAGTTCAATCCACGGTCGTCACTTACATAGGAATTAACTTCCTACGGGTTTCCTTGACATCCAAATGTTGTAGGGTCATGCGGTATGCTCCGTAACATTAGTTGAAGTTCACGGAAGTTGACATGATTGAGTAATTCCTTTATACTTTCTTCCAAAGAGTTTGTATGGTTAAATATATACTATTTCCATAGTCTTAGCTTTGTATCAATAGATATTTATTAAAATGGTTCAAGACTAAGAGAAAAAAACAAAACTAAAATTGAGAAAAAATGAAACTACGAAAAGAGAACACAACCTCCCGTTGATAATGATAATCAAAGCTATATATTTTTTTATCCCTCAAGAAAGCATTTCAATTCTTAATTTTAATTTTTCTTTTGAGTAAATTTGAATTCTTAATTAAACTCGATAGACAATGACGTTTTTAGTTTTAAAATATGAAATACATATTTTAAAATAT
>JBBMKA010000018.1:489413-516571 GCA_037833695.1 Sechiopsis laciniata
TTTTAAAATATGAAATACATATTTTAAAATATTGAGTTAAACTAGAAAATTTATAAGTAGCATTATAACCTTAATTTTTTGAAAAGAATAAAATTATTATCAAATGGGTTTTAAAATATTAAAAAGGATAAACTGCTCTTCAGTTTATTTTTTTGTAAAAAAAATTGTTTAATAAAATAGAGATTTAAACTCTTAACTTCAAACTTTCGATTATTAAGCAATAAACTATATCATTCACACCAAAATGATGCTAGCTTGTTGGTTTGGTTGTGTAATTCAATTTTAATATTTGATTTATGTTATTTGAGAGTATAATACGATATGTATAGGATTTGGGATTTTTTTCTTCAATTTAATCTAAAAAAAACTATATCACTCAGAAAATAAATTTTGAATAAAAAATTATTGTGCGAAAACGTGATTATGAAGATATAATTTTCTCATTGAATACCCCTTATTTCATACAGAATTTTATTTTTTTGAAAACCAATTTTTTCCTTAAATAGCGGCAGCCGCTAGCGTAAAGCGATCCGAATCATTTGGATAAAAGTCATGAGAAGTAACGTCCAAAGCCTTTATCCATTTGAAACAACATTTCCAAAACCCTAAACCAATCTTCACTCTTTATCTCCGGCGAAATCCTCCGATGGGGCTTCTCTCATGGTGGAAAGGCGAATCGGCACCGTCGGAATCCAGTCCAAAGCCACAGCCTCTTCAGAAGAATGTCTCTCAGCCGGCGGAAGTCCCTGGCCTTAACGGCGCCGTCCAAGTCCCCCGACCGGCCGCCACCGTGACGGTCTTCGAATTCGGCTCTGTTTCTTCTTCCTCCGATGAGGTCACCCTCGCCGGTTACTGTCCCGTCTCCGACGACCTCGAGCCCTGCCGCTGGGAGATTCTGCCGGCGACCGGCTCCGATGCGCCTCTTTTTCGCGTCGTCTTCTGAGGATGCTTCAGATGTAAGCAAAATTGAAATACATGAACGCTTTTTCCTATTGATCTAGCTTTATGAATTACTGCATCTTTGAAGAGAGAAATTGAAATACATTAACGCTTATTCTATTGATCTAGCTTTGTGAATTACTACTTCTTTGAAGAGAAAAATTGTAATTCATGAACGCTTATTCTATTGATCTAGCTATATGAATTACTACTTCTTTGATGAGAAAAAATTGAAATACTCTTTTGATCGAGCTTTATGAATTCCTACATTTTTTAAGAAACTTTGTTTGCATAACAATATTTTAAAAGGCTAATGGGGGCTCAAGGTTTTTTGGTAAAACATAATACTTACCTGACACTATTATGATTGAGTTTTGTTTGGAATAAAAAATAATTTTATTGATGAATGAAACATTGAATTCTTTGAGCACCTATAGTGAATATAAAAAAGAACTCCAAAAGGAGATGTAAAAGGAAAATAAGCCAACAAATGATCCACTAATAATAAGATTGAGTTATTTTATCAAACATTGAAGACAAAAAGTTTATAGAAATAAATTATTCTATATATTTTTTGTAATCAATGTTTTTCAGTCTAAATAGTTATAATTTATATTGTAATGGTTTAAATCTTTATATTTTAAAGAACGAAAAAATTAATTCTATTCTTCTAGTTATTCTATGACTTTAAGGTCAATGCATTATTATAAAGGCATAAGACTCGAGGCTAAAAATTAGAACCTTGCCTTGAGGTGAGCCTCATGACATAAACTTCCATAGCCTTTAAAAGTTAAAGCATTGTTGCATATAATTGATTGTCGTGATTGATGTTCGTAAATTGTTGAATCTTCTTGCTTCTATTTTCTGTTTCATGGATTGGTTTGGTTTACCATTTGCTTACACCTTGCAATCTGCAATCCATAATTTCTTTTTGATAAAAGAAAAATAAAACTGCATTTTCATCTTAAATTCAGGGCAATGAATGGAGTCTATATCTTCAATTTTGAATTGGTTCTATTTTATGCTTTGATTGCTCTAGCCAAGTTGTAAACTGTACTTGAAATTACAGGTTCATATTCATTCAAGAAAGTTGCAGTAATTTGCACTGTTTCACATAATGTTTTAAGAGTTTTCTTAGGTGGTGGTAATCTCTCTAGATTTAATATACTATGAGTTATATAGACAACTCAATATAGTAGAATCGAGTTGTTGTTCTATTGAAGTAGCTGAGGTAAGTATAAGCTAATATGAAATTTGAACAATCATGGTAGCAAAGTCATGAAAGTCTTAAGACCTCAATGAAGTTAGCCTTGAAAGTCTTGAACTTCAACCAATATGGTTATAGCATATCTCTATTTTATTGCAACAAGAAACACTTCATTAATCTAAGTGAAACTTCTATAGCTTTTAAAGCTTTTCAAAAAACATCAACAAATGATTCTTAAGGACTTGGAGTCTTCAAGGGGCAGTTGCGGTTGAGAGGAAGGATTTCAAGACATGCTTTCTTGAGAGATCTCTAGTTTGAGGTTGCTGGAAAACGCTTAAACTAGAATACCATTTGAAGTATTTCGGTATCATAGCCTAGAGTCGGGTCAGTGGTGCCTCGGGTATAGGGGAGCAAAGCTTCGATTTTTCGTTTTCAAAAAAAAAAAAAAAAAAAAAAAAAAGAAAGAAAGAAAAGAATTAGATTGGAAGGGGCTTTGATGAGAAGTTGAAATTCAAAACAGGTCAAATCTTAGCTCCCCTTATTCCCATTTGCTTGATTCTCAATCAACTGCATTCGTTAAACCATTTGATAGAAGTAATGAAAGTAAAGAAGGATAGATTTTAACTCAAAATGAAAATATCAAAACTATTTTGATTCAAACTTTAGCAGAAGGGGGGCAATAGAAATACTCGATGATAAAAGCATGTATGAATTAACCATTTGAAAGTTATGAATTCAAATTTCATTCTCAAATATTGTTGAAAATAATCATTATAGAGTAAGTTAGTGATCAAGAGTGTCATAACTAATTAAAAGATGGTATGTAGAATTAAATGGTACGTCTCGAGAGACCAAACACACAAATATTAAAAATAATGTTGAATACAAAAAAGTATCACACATCTTAAGAGTATATAGTAATCATCTTCTTTGGTCATCCATAGATAAACAGCCAAAACAGCAACATGCTTCAAAATTCAAATATGTTTATTAGTCTATAAACTTCAAATGTTTCTATTTCTCAAAAAAAAAAAAAAAAAAAAAACTTCAAATATCTCTAAGATGTCCTTGTATCAAATGAGTTCATAATTTTTTAATTAGGTGTCAAATAGATCTTTGAATTATTCAATATTTTTTAAAATTCATAGATTTAATGAGGCAAAATAAAAGTTTAGAAACCTATTAAAAAATTTATGGATCAGAAACCAACGTAAAATTGAAAAGTCAGGACAAATATTTTAAAAAATTGAAAAACTAAATAGACATGGATTTTTCAAATAATTGAATTTGACCATTTGGAATTCCAAACTCAAAAACCCTATTTATTTATTCTGTCTTTTAAATAAATAAATATTTATTGAGGGGCAAACAACAATTATTTTGTCCAAACGAAATTGACAATATTGTCCCGAAATGTCTTCCAAATTTATTTATTATTATTATTTTTAATAAAAAGTAAAAAAAAAGCCACCGGGGTTCATCCCAATCGCCAACTGGCCTCAATAGAACCGGACCCGTCTTTCTATTTCCAATTTCTCACCTCTCCCTCTTTTCTCTCTCTCTGCGATTTCAAGGTTCGATCAAAAGCGAGCAATCCGATAATCATCGTCCTTGAATTTGTAAGTTCTTCAATTCATTCTTTGATCCTGTTGAGTTTTTCAGCTAGATTACGTTCGTTGCCGTATTTGCGTCGATGTTTACTTGATCGATTTCATTAGAAATTGTGAGATTAGGGATTTTTCTGCTAGTATTGGTTATAATTTCACTTTCATGGCCGATGTTTAGGGAAAGAGATATATTATGTTGTAATTTTAAGGTCATGAGGTTTTTCTTAGTTCTGTTGTTCTGGAAATTGGAAGTTACGTTACTGAATTATAGATAGGGATCCGTGGAGCGTAGTTATTTGTTAATTTTGTGTGTAGGATTTTCAAATACCTGGATATAAATATCAATTAATGCATGGTTGTGCTGGAATTGTCGTAATTTGTCTTCCTTTTATCTAGTTTGGGATTTTTTAGCTGTGTGTATATCGAACTTTTGATGTTTGATCGGACATTTTAGCACTGTAATCTATATCATGGACGATGCACGTTTCAATGGTTATTTTAGGGATTGAACGTATATAGAGGATGGCCTGCAGAGGGTGCTTTGAGTGCCTATTGAAGCTTCTGAACTTCTTCTTATCCCTGCTGGGTCTTGCCATGGTGGGCTATGGAGTTTACTTGTTGGTTGAGTTCTTTCAATCATCTAGTGATGTCCCAACACCTCCGTCGAGTGGTGATCATGATGTGATCCAGCTTGGTCGACCAATGCTAATGGCCTTCTCTCTGTCTTCTGACATCTTTGATAACCTTCCAAAAGCCTGGTATGAGTTTTCTGTCTAAATATAAATTTTGTGTTTCTTTTTTATGATTATTTCTTTTTAGGATTCTATTCCTTAATCTTCACTCAGAAGCAAATTTATGGCATTAGTTAGTACATTTTAGCAGCCATAGATGATAGTGATACAATAATATTGAAATTTACGGTATCTGCTTAGTCTGGTTCTTTTCTTTTATTTCTTTTTCAGGTTCATTTACTTGTTCATTGCTGTGGGAGTCACTATCTTCCTTGTCTCTTGTTTTGGGTGTATTGGAGCTGCAACACGTAATGGATGCTGTTTAAGTTGTGTATCCTATTTGCCACTGCTGCATTATTGTTTGATTTATGAATTAGTAATGAAACAATTAGGCCATCAGGGAACAACCCGTTGGCTTTGGGATAACTGCACTCTTCATAGAGATAAGATGGAGACCTTAAATATAATACAACTTAGTAATGAATTAGTTCAATCTAAAATCTTGACTCTAATTTTCATTTCATTTTTATGTTACTGTATCCTTAATGATCACAGTATTCAACTCTGTTACTTCTACTGATTCTGGCACAACTAGGATGTGCAGCCTTCATATTCTTTGACAAACATTGGAGAGATGTGAGTGTTCAACCACAAACTAAAATTGAACATTTTAGTTCTTTTTCTTATGTTTTTTTATTTTTATTTTTATTCTCTAGGAAATTCCTGGAGATAAAACAGGAAACTTCGATAAGATCTATGAACTCCTGTTAGACAAGTGGGAAATCATCAGATGGGTTGCATTAGGAGCTGTAATTTTTGAGGTAAGTCATTAGTGACCCTTTTTCTGGAGTATTTGAATCTTAGACTAGCATTGTGGACATCATTTGTAATGCTCTAACCTCTTATCCTAGTGGGCTCACATAGCTGATTCTAATCAATCTGAAGAGAATATTGGTAGTACATAACTGTTAATATTACCACTAATAGATTGCTGGAAAATTTTAATTATCAAATGCATTTGTTATATCAATATATTGTTTTGCTATTCTCGTTTGAGAGTCAATTTTTGGCTTTTTATCTTTAAAATTCAAATGACATTTGTAATTTTTCTTTTTCTGATTTTTGGTTGATTTTAATTTTAATTTTCTACTCTTTACTGATTTAATTGTTTACTATTCTTTACTATGTTTGCATGCACCAAACAATGTGCTTCAAAGAAACAGATTAACATGGTGCTTTCTGCTGAAATTCTTTCCGCAAGAATGTGTACTTGTACACTCTTCATCAAATTTTTCTGTACACTCCATCAAATTTTTGAGTTTTTTTTTTCTCCTTTTTGGTTTTTTCATTTCTCTTGAGTTTTTGTTTAGGACATTTTTTCAGCATGAGTTAATAAGTAGTAGGTACGTTCTTTAACCATTTGTGATTTGCATAGATTTCACATCCACATCAATACCTTTGTCGTTTCTTATAAAAAAAGATTCAAAATTTTGTTTTCTTGGTCACAAGAGGATTCTCAACATGTAGTCCCTTATTGATTTAATAACTGTGTGCTTTCAGTTTCCCTAAGCCACTTAGCTATGAACTCCCTTTTACCAATGAATGGCCATAGGGTTTCTTTGCACTGATTATAAATAACTTCTCGTTTCATTGTATTTGCAGGCTCTCCTTTTCTTGTTGGCTCTTGTTGTTCGTGCAGCAAACAGACCTGTAGACTATGACAGTGACGATGAGTACATTGCTCCAAGGCAACAAATCCGTCAACCGCTGATCAATAGGCCTGTAGCTCCTGCAACAGGCGTACCTGTTGCTGGGACACTTGATCAACGACCAAGCCGAAATGATGCTTGGAGTACACGAATGAGGGAAAAGGTATAACCCTTTCTAGGTTGAATTTTACCACTGAAAATAATGGGAAAAAGTCTTGCATTTACTATAAGAGACCGATACTCATAGAAATGAAATAGCTAATTAAGATATATTGCAAGATAAAATGTAGAAGAACTACGAGTCTTCTATATTAACTCCCAAGTAATCCCTCCCACACTAAGCCACTAAACAATTCCATATCTTCTACTCCTGCTCATTCTATTTATAATCAACTCCTACTAACAAACTCCTTGACTAATTGCTAATATGCCTTAAATACCCCCATAATACTTCTAACCATCCAAATAGCATTCCTATCAGATACTAGGACTTCTCATGACACTCTATCATGTTCTGTATTTACATTGGGAGATTCTATTGGAAGTTGTATCTATGGCTCACATTAATGAGTACCTTTTTGTTCTTGTCATAAGTTTATGCGATATCTTTGTACACCTACTCATGCTGATCAAACCAACCTTGACTTCTTGATTTTAAACTCCATGCAATATTTGAATGTCATTATTGGTCCACATTGACCTAAAGAAAAGCTCGGCTCAACTTATCTGAATGATCATTCAATTCTAGATCACTAGATGTTATGCATTTCTTGTTTGGACGTTAGTTTCTTCCTTGGGATGGTATTGCTGTCTTGTGCATGATTTGTTTCTTCCCTTGATTCTCAAAATCAGATTTTAGAACTTTTTTTTTGCAAGAAACTATTTCATTGATGTATGAAATTACAGAAACCCGAGGATGAGATTCTAGAAGCCCACTCCAACCAATTAGATAGGCGGGTAGTGTAGCTATAGTGAGAGAAGAAGAGAGATTGTTTACACCATGTTATGACTAAAACTACAACACAACAAAAAAAATGGCAATAAGAGTTTTCCTTATCTTGGAAAAGTTTTCTATTACGTTCGGTCTATATACTCTAACGAAAAGTTCGAACAAAGTTCTCCCACAACATTTCTTCTCCATTTTGAGAGGATGTCTCATAAGAGTGCTGGAGAGGAAATCGTGCATATTAATGGGAAGTAGACAATACCACTTGAAAAGTCCCTGAATGTAGGTTCCAGAACTGAGAGGCAAACTTAAAATGCAGCATAATGTAAGATAGGTTTTCTGAATTCTCCTTGCAGCAGCATAATCAGATTTTAGACGGTTTGCCTATCTTCTGAAATATGTTTAGAACTCGTAATTGGAGATTAGTTCTTTAGCATTTTCTTTTTTGATGAGCTTTTGACGTGATGTTTGTGAGTGTCCGAGCCAACGCTTACGTGCACTTCGACTATTCTCTCAAAACATATTATCTGAACTCATCACGTCTTAGTTCTCCAAGACCCTCTTGACCACTAAGCTACTCCATGATGGTTGAAATTCTAACATTCTTCTTTTTCTGTTTGAAACAGTACGGGCTCGATACGTCTGAGTTCACATACAACCCATCGGAGTCTCAAAGGTTTCAGCAAGTTGCCCCACAGCCAGCAGAAGAAAAGAGCCGCTGCAGCATCATGTGATAAGTATGAAATGTATTATTTGTTTCACTCAACTGAAATGTTTTAGCGTTGTTCCGCTTGTGTATAACCAAGAGTCTGTACTTGTGTAACCTAGACTTCTAAGAAAAAAAAAATTGGGACTATTTGTTGTTTGAAACCATTTTCTACATTTGGGTTCCCTTTTTGTTGGGTCAAAAGTTATTGGAAGCTCCATCACACTTGGCTGGAAGTTTTTTTTTTTTTTTTTTTTTTTTTTTAGTTTAACTGGGAAGATTTGAATTTTGGGATATTTGAACTTGCAACCTCTTCTTGATCGAGTCTTGCTCGAAGTTACTTTTAATTGTGAGTTCGATCCTAGTAAATATGCAATGTATTTTCTTGATTGCTCGGTTTTTCGTCTATGTGTTAGACCTGTTTTTGGAGTTCTATTTCTGATTTATTGTGTACAAAAAGTGGGGGCTTCAACCACTACAACTGTTTACAAGAGTCCAGAGCCCTCTTATGATTTTTTAGTTCTTAAAAAATGGTTTAATCAATTTGGTTATATTATGTTAATGTTATAAATTTGCTTATCTAAAACCCATTGGCCTGTAATCTTGTGTTTGATCTACATTTTTTTATAATAAGAAAAAAAAAAAAAACTATTCATAGTGGCTTCATAGGATGTAATGAAAAAGAATGTCATTTCTTTTTTGGGCAGATGAAGAAGGATGTCAAAAAGCCCCAAAAGACCAAAAGAAAAGGTACCCACCATGTTCTGGTTTTCTATACCATTTCTTTGCTAAATAAAAACAATAATTAATGGCTCAATTAAGTATAATCAGCTTGCGTTCTTCACATGGTAAAATGGGATTTCTTGAAAAGAACGAATGTTTAGTATATAAAAAAGAAAGTTTATGATAAACGCAGAAGAATATTTATTTTTCTTCTTATCGCTTTTATACAAAAATGTGTTGCAATATATTTTTCATATCTTTCTAATCGTTAGGTTTTATTTAAAATAAATATTAGATTTTAAATTCTATTTATTTCATATATCTTAAAAATATATTAGATTGAAAAAAAATCAAGGGTTTAATATTTAAAATTTGGTTTAGCATTTTAGGATTAGTGTTTAGTGTTTAATATTCAAATTTTTAATGTTTAGAATTTAGTAATTAGAATGTAGGGTTTAGATAGAACATAAAAAATAAATGATTTATAAAATTTATTTTTTATATGGGTATACATCTAGGGGTTGTTTGTTTGACATATTTAAGTAGGATTTAGGTTAAGGAGTTACATTGAGGAGTTATAGTGAGTAGTTAAAAAGTGAAAGTTGTAGCAAAAAACTCGTTTGGATGTAGTTTTTGTGTAGAGAAGTTACAGTCAAAACCTTGTTTGGATGTAGTTTTAAAATGAGTAGTTATTTTTAGTAGTTAAAAAAGTAATGATTAAAAATGAGCGGTTAGAAATGATTGAGTAGTTATAAATAAATGATTAAAAATGAATGGATAGAAATGAGAGTTATTTTGAAAAGTAAAATGAGGAGTTAATAAAAACTCGTTTGGATGTAGGTTTTCGAGGAGTTAATAAAATGAAATCCTCGCTAAATATGCCAAACAAACAGCCCCCTACAAATTCACCAATTTTGTTTCAAAAAAAAAAAAATCCCCAATTTTAAAATTTTGAACACAAATATAAAATTTTGAAAAAATTGATAAGGTTAAAAAAGAAATTGAACTATGATGAAATAATTAAGAGGTGATGAATTCAATTTATGATAACTATTTATTTAGAAATTAATTTTTTACATATTTCTTTAGCATCTAAATATCGTAAAGTCAAATGCACACAAGCTATGCCGAATAGTGACGAATATAAATAAAAAATTGACAAAATGACTTTTTAACTCAAATCCTCTTGAGATTAGTCGAATGGAATGAGCCGGGCCGATGAGTTGGTTCAGGCCCAATAGATAACGGAGAATCTGTTTTCTTCGGACAAAGCTTCAGGGGAGAGAGCGAGAGGTTAACAATGGCGACCGCTTCCACATCAGGGCGAAGGAACAGAGATGGCAGGGCCAAAGTCATCGTGTCCGATCATATTTCTCAGTCGTTACGATCCACTTCAAATCTCCTCCGTCTTATGCAGCAATCGTCTTCAGCTCAGGCATGCTTTTTCTCTCTCTTTCTCATTTGTAATTTCGATCTATTTTTTTTTTTTTTGCTTCTTAATTTCATTTTCGTTTGATCTTGCGAGTTGTTTAGAAATGTTGATGACGATTTTGAATCATAGGAATTGATGATTGAACTGCAAAACCTTAATTGTTCGTTCTGTAGCTTGCCTATGACATTTTAGCGTCTTTCGTATTTCGTATAATGAAATCGAAAACAACAATCAAAGAAAAATTGTAAAGAACGAAGGTGAGACAAAACATGATGATTTACGTGGTTCAAGTAATTAATTGTGTATTAGCGATGTTCATGAGGAAAGACGATCAACTAAGACTAGGATTTTATAAGAGTTTATATTTGTGCACTCTCATAAAACACTATTACAAAATATGACCCAATACATAAAATACTCCATTACGAAAACATAAACTCAATTACATATTTTGTCTAGGTTTTCAGAACGTCTCCCCCAAGCCCCTTTTGGGCGCTTTACCCCTGAACCTTGAGAGACTCCAACTAAGTAATCGTGGGCGTTATAGTTCCATGGCATCTCAACATTTCGAATGGGAAACAGTATCACGTTCCAGACAAATTGTGTAATATTGTAAAGAAATTTTACCGCGTAAGTGTTGTTTGCGTCTAAGTTATAATCTCAGTTGACCATAACCTTATACACTTGAATTGGAATTTATCTTTGATTTTTAGTGCAAATTTATTTGAGATTTTTTCTCATTGCATTGATGTCAGTTCAATTTCTGATATAAATTATAATCATATAGTTTTATCTTGTATACAGGATCAGTTGATAAAGATGCCAAAAAACCTTTTGGCGAAAGCACATACCATAAAAAATACCGAGAAAGTATGCATAATCAGTTAACAACCAGGGCAGTTTTTTATTTCATTTATTTAGTTTTCAAGGGAACTTTGAAAGTACTTTCCTCACTTTTTGTGATGCAGATTTTAGAGCAGATGCCGCAGGTTGTTTCATCCTTAGATGCTTATGTTGAGAAAGGACTAAAAAGGTATATTTGTGCTCGAACATGCATTAGTGAAGTTAATTATAGTTGTATGCTTAAACGTAGAAGCTAATGCGTTACTTCTTTAGATTTCCAGTCATATATTATAAATCCCATCTTTGAATTTAAAATCAATAAACTTAGTTGGGATTGTAAATGGTCTGAACAAACTTCAGCTTTAGTGGTTAAGATTTTTCTGAATATGGGCGGTTTGGTTTGAAATGGTTGGTCTTCTTAATTTTTAATGATTTGGTTGGTACCGTTGACCATTAAGAACACTTTTGATTGTACTGAGTTATTGAGGCGGGAAAAGGGAAAAATCTTTAAATGTTTGGGTTCTGCTAATGGACACTAAACAACTTTGAAGCAAATTATTTTTTTAAATAATAAAGTTTTAATATTCATGAGTGTTCGAGTCAGCTTACACATTCTTTGATGATTCTTACGAAACAAACCGTCTGACCTTACAATATTTGATTGTCAAAAAATTCTATAAGAAATAATCACAATGGATTGAATTCATAACTTCGTAGGCACTCTTGACCTTACTAACTTCAAAAATGACATTCTTTTGCTAGAAATTAATATCAATGATTGACATTCTCTTACAAGAATTTAATACCAATTAATATTTGTTGTTACACTTTGGTTTATCCAGTAAAAAGTACTACTCTTACTCCGACCCTTAACAAGAACGAGTGTTCTATGCTTCATTTTAAGATAAACCTTTCTTTTTTTTCTTCTAAATATTTAGTTCTATGTCTACTGATCAATTTGCCTTCTGTCTTTTGTTTATACTTATATTCCGAATGTTTGCAGCATTCCTCATTTGCAGACTGTCGTGCAATTACTCACAAACATGGAAAGCTCCCAGCTTAAATCCCTCTCTCAAATCCAACACCCTCAACAGGTTCCATTCCTGATCTTGTTTTACATTAGTTCATTGACTCGATTTCATACGTTTAACGTTATCGCTTACAGGAAAGCAACTCCCTTCATCAACTGAAAGATGTGGACTAGCAGTTTTGTCATTCCAAAACGTGTCACCTACAATGTAAAGATAAGTCCATAAAAGTAAATACCCTAAACTCTTATCTTATTGTCCTTTGGCTGGTAGGATGGTATTGCATGTAATTTGTTGCCTAAATGAACATTTGTTTAACCTTTTTTTTCCTAGTAAGATGATTTGCTTCATCAACCTTGTTTCTAAATCTGAACTATGTTGCTGACCTTGTAAAAGTAGAGTAATTGAATGTCATTCGAAGAGAAGCTTGACCTATCTTTTCATGTCTACAAATGGTTTAATTTGAGTCGCATTTTTTTTCTTTCTATTTTTTGGTTAACGAATAATAAAATGCGATCGTTCGGTCACTTATGTAGGCATGAAAAGATAGGCAACACTTAAATTTCTCTTTGTCATTTGCCATTTTTCTTCTTAACAGGTTGATGGGTACTGTACCTTTAGATAGATCCTTATCTATAATGTTCAAAAACTCCTATTCCAAATGTCTTTGAACTAAATAATATATAATATATAAAAATAATCTTCAAAAAAATTAAATTTTTGATTGTATCTATTAAAATCTTAAACTAATAATTGTATTAACTAGGCTGAGTCGATTTATATCCCTCAAAAAGTGGTATTGAAATGTTTCCACTCTCAAATATTGTATTATGAAAACTTTGTATTTTCACAACTCTATCAATGTATATCTATTATGGTATTTTGTTTATAAAAAAAGTTAATTTATAAATAGGGGAGGTTGACTTATAATTGAATCAACTAAACTTTGACAAGTAAAAATATGGGTAGACTACATAAAATTTTTAGATTATATTAATTCCTGAATATTGATGTAATCATAAGTTTTCACAATCTTAGTGTAATGAAGTATAAATTTATTTAATTAATTACTTCATATGTTTTTAAAATTTAGGGGTATAAATCTACTAAAAAATAGGAGTATATATAATAATTTTAATGCGTTTTAAAAATAACTCAAACTATTAATTATAACGGAAATTTGAAGTAGATAACAAATTTAGTCTCCCTTTTTTAATTATAACTTTTTAGAAATATTTCAAATTTAATTTGATTGAAATTGGTCTGTTTCAAATTTCACTTGAATAAAACTATCACTTTATGTATTTTATTTAATTTTGATTGAAATTACTTGATTGAATCAGTTTTTACTATATTTACTTCTTTTTTTTATATTTTGACACTTGATAGATTTTATTTTTTTATTTTTTTGCTACTCATAAAAATTTTCGTACTATTAAAAAAACAGCAAAAAGAAATAGTGCTGTAGTGGCATTATGTAGCAAGTTAGTTACGATTTTGAATCTCAATTGTTTTTTAATTAAAAAAACTGAAAAAAAAGGGCAGTTGTAATTGAACTAAAAAAAAAAAAAAAACCGATACTACCGTTCGGTTCACGGTTGAGGCAAAAACAGAGAAAAAACTAGATTCTCGCTCTTCACTTTAAACGACGACGTATTATTGGGCACCTAATGTAACGCCTTTTCTTCCCCGAAAAACAGAAGCCTAAATAAATCATATTACTTTCGCTGTACCGCCCGCCATTGAAATATATATATATATGAACCTCACAAAGCTATTTCTTTGTAATCTCTCAAATTTCGCCTTGCGGGTCCAATCCAATCCTAGCGAGCTCGTGCTCCTTTTCAAACAGAGAGGGTTTCTATGGCTGCGTTGATTCTCCCGTCTTCTTCGTCTGCTTCGTCGTTGTCGTCTCTGTTCTCTGTTGCGCCTCTCGACCATGGAACTTTTGTTTCTAATGATTCACGCACTCGAATGTGTACCAATGGCGGAGTTGTATGCTTCATCTTCCTCTTTCTCTGTATTCTGCTTTAATTATATGCATTTACTACTTTGTTGTTGTTGTGGTGGTGGTGATGCACTGTCGACGATTCTTGATGCTTCGCTGTTTTTTTGCTGTTATTATTGGATTTTCGGAGTCTGTTTCTCTTCTATTTGATGGTTTTTTGCCAGAGGATTTGATGTGCTTCCGGGAGAAGGAAGCCTTTCTTTTTTTTTTTTTTTGTCTGTATAGAATAGCGGGAATCGAGATGCGGGGGAGTTTAAGTGTTGAATGTAGTGTTAACCATTATGGAGTTGTCTAGTTGTCTAGTAGCCGAGCTAGCAACCTTCTAAATGTTGTAGGGTCGGATGAGATATTGAGTGACAGTTGAATTGCATATAAACTGTCCTGGATAGTCATTGATATAAAAATTGTTTTCAAAAGTTCAATCCATGGTGGCCTTCCTATGTAGGAAATAATTTCCTATGGATTTATTTGACATTCAAATGTTATAGAGTCAGACGGTATGTCATATGAGAATAGTCGTGCAAGTTGGCTCGGACAGTCATTGATATCAACGAAAAGTTTTGTTTTGGGGTTATTTTTGCCTTCTTCTTCCATTGTATCTAATAGTTCTGCTGCTATAACTTTTCTGGTAATAGTTGTCACTATCAAAGCTCTATTGCATTTATTCTTATGTTTTTATTTTTAACTAAATTCTCTCAGAGATGTGATCTGTCGGAGGCTTTGAAGCTTGTAAATAGGAAACCTGCAATTCCAGTCGTTACTGAACGGATGCCACCCAAGTTCTTGGAGTCAGCTCCTATGGAGAAAAGAGTTAATAGAAGTAGTACGCGCTTGAAATTGTTTTCTGGCTCTGCAAATCGTTTACTTTCTCAGGTTAAGCTCTTCTACTGTACTCGTGAAACGCTTCTAAGTTCTTACCTTGAAATGGATGAAAGTTATTCTACTATTTTAACTTCTTAAACGACTGTTTAGTAATCACCATCAAGCTGTATTTTATTTGTGGGTTTTTTTTCCCTTGATAGTTTAGTCTGGTATTGTTTTCGATCCTCTCAGGGAGGGGATTTGAATTCGTAACCTCTTAATTACTAGGTTATACATAATGTCACCGGACGCTTTACTCTGTAGTAGTTTAGATATGAATGATGTTTACACTTAATGTGGCTTATTTAGGCATGTCATTACGTGTTCGTAATGGTGAAGATATTATTCAGCTGGAACTCAAAGAGTTCAGTTTATTGTTCAACCTTTTTTTTTTCTTTCTGGATGATTCGGTTGAACTTATGGGGAAGGGGAATAGTTAAGAGATTTTCTTATCCATGCTTCTGGAGAATCAATGTTGGCTGAACTTGTGATGTCCCATTAACTGACTAACAAAGCTGAATGGTTTTGGCCATCTGAGACGGTCAGATTGAAAAAATCTCCTGAGCAGGATGCAAGCGTGGATCTCTCTTTTTCTGTCTGGAGGCTAATATTTGTTTGCTAAATTCGAGTGATTTACTTCTCAGGAAATTGCCAGTTACATGGGACTGGAACTTGGAAAGGTCAACATCAAGCGGTTTGCTGATGGTGAAATATATGTTCAATTGCAAGAGAGTGTTAGAGGATGTGACGTTTTCCTAGTACAGCCCACCTGTCCCCCAGCTAATGAGAATCTTATGGAGCTTTTAGTTATGATAGATGCTTGTAGGAGAGCCTCAGCCAAAAATATAACTGCTGTAATTCCATATTTTGGATATGCTCGAGCCGATAGAAAGGTAATCTTATCTGTTGCGGCATTGCATATTTTTATACTTTAACATTGCTACTTCTTTAAAGCATGAGGAATCTGACAGTTTGATGCTATTGATTTAATTAAATTTGGATAGAAGAGACATTATGAGGGCAAAATTACTTACATTGGGTTGATAGTGTTTATTTGCTGTGTTACGTTACTCTGTTCGAAATTTTTCATCAGACTCAAGGGCGTGAGTCCATTGCTGCAAAGCTTGTTGCCAACATCATTACTGAAGCTGGTGCAAGTCGTGTCCTTGCTTGTGATCTTCATTCAGGGCAATCCATGGGTTACTTTGATATTCCTGTGGATCATGTAAATTGCCATGTAGGTTGCTTTTTTTTTTCTTTTTTTTTCCCCCTTTTTCTCACAAGTTCCTTTTTCTTTGCAAGTATTTGGAAATATTGGATCGTTATTGAATTTCTACTGTTTTGTCATCTACTTTATAGCCTGTGATTCTTGACTATCTTGCTAGCAAGAGGATTAGTTCTAGTGATTTGGTAGTGGTTTCTCCTGATGTTGGAGGAGTTGCTAGAGCTCGTGCTTTTGCTAAAAAGCTGTCCGATGCACCTTTAGCTATAGTGGACAAGAGGCGCCATGGTCACAATGTTGCCGAGGTAGTTTTGCGTAATACTCTATGGCTATTATGTATTTTTGGTGTAAGATATATTCTCTTAAACTTTGTGATGATGCTCCGAATCAATTTGAACAAAAATCCAATATCTCATTCACATAATTTTGGAGGAATTGTACCATAGAAGATTGTTCATACAGGAAACTGATGTCATGATGTTTTGGTGTTTTCATTGGCTAAATTTTATTTACTGTATGTTGATGAAGCAATATGAAAGACTGCTCAGTTGAAACCAGGGCTCCCCTATTTTCTTTAGAGTTAAATGGTCGCGTTAGTGATTCATTTGAATATAAACAGTGACTGGGTCATCTTGTATTTATAACTGTGGTGATGCCAAAGCATATTGGACTAGGTTGATACTAGGTCATCTTGCATGCATTGCGTAAAGCTTTCAAGATATGAATGCTTGATATTTTGGCTTTTCCCCTCAGAAAATCAATATGCTGGTAATAGATATAAAAGCTCTTGATTAAATTTACTTGTGGCTTAAAAACTTTATGCAACGTGTTTTATAGGTAATGAACCTGATTGGTGATGTAAAAGGAAAGGTTGCAGTTATGGTTGATGACATGATTGACACTGCTGGTGAGTTGAGAACTTAATATATTTATTACCGTCTGGTTTATTCCACTTCCCCATCGTCTACATCGCTATTCCACTGTTCATTTGTTTCAAAATGGAATTCAGCTCTATTTGATAATCATTTTGTTTTTTGTTTTTGGTTTTATAAAAATCATACATGTTTGATAACTATTTTTTGTTTTTTGTTTTTTGTTTTTTAGAAACTAAAAATTAAAAATACGTTTGATAATTGTTTTTTGTTTTTTTAAAAATCAAAATTTATTATTTTTAATTTTTAATAAAATAAAATAAAGCTATTTAAAAATATTATTGATCTAATAAACCTCAAATTTGCGGGTTCGAGCTTTATTTGTAGAGTATTTTATCACTTTTCTAGAATTCTACCAGAAAAAAAAAACTAAAACTGGTTTTTAAAAACTACTTTTTTAGTTTTTAGAATTCCTTTAATATTTTATAAAAGTTTTTAAAATTTTAAAAACAAATCTGGTCATCAAACAAACCTGTTTTTAAAAATTTAAAACAAAAAACAAAGATTCCGTTTGATAACCATTTGGTTTTTTGTTTTTGAAATTTAAGCCTACGACAACTAACTTACCATATGTTTTTTCTTACTTGGAAATTTACATCTTACCTATATCGATAGAAATCAAACTAAAATTTGGAAACAAAAAAAGTAGCTTCCAAAAGCTTGTTTTTGTTTTTTTTAAATTTGATTAGCATTCACATACTTTCTTAAGCAAATATGGATACATTGTAGGAAAGGTGGAACACATTTTAGGAAATTTGAGTAAAAGTAGACTTAAATTTCAAAAACCAAAAACAAAAAACCAAATAGTTATCAAACGGGCCGTAATGGTTCATTTTAAGAAACAGTCTTATAAGCTACTTTGGGTTGTAGGAACCATTACTAAAGGGGCTGAACTGCTACACCAAGAGGGAGCGAGAGAAGTTTATGCTTGTTGCACTCATGCTGTTTTCAGGTATAATTCCCCTGCTCATCCGAATACAAAACTTTCTACGAAAACAGAAGTACATGTACTATACTAAGATATTCTTCTTCACTAAACGAAAACTGATATTAAAATAAAAATCTCCAATGAGTTTGAATATATATATAGGTGGACTATCAAGATTTCTGACAAAGAACTCAATCTAGCTGAATCTGATCAAACTATTACTTCTTGAATAATCTTTTCCTATCAATGTTATTTGTATGCCAATATGTATATGGTTGTCTCAAGTTGTGTAAATTTTCAATATCTTGAGGGTTCCCATGTGGGAGGACCAGAGGATGCTGACCATTAAACATTCTATTCCAACTTCTATTGATAACAAAATATAATGAAATACAAGATTACCGATTTAGAGGAACTTTTTTTTTTTTAAGTCAAATTTTTTAGGAACTTGGACCTTCCAATCCTAAGAACTTCTCTCAAGCCCTAAACCATTTACCAAAATTTTGTGTACCTTCCTCATTCACCCACCCTCTATTTATAATCAAACTCCCTAATTATTTACTACTCTGCCCTTATTCTAGATCTGATCTGTATCAAGCCCAGAAGTTCTAGTTTTAGCTAGAAACTTCAACTGGTTGGTCCCTCCATATTACATGAGTATCCAATAGTGATTACATTTTTCACTGCTTGGAACTTTACCTGTTGGCTGTTCCTTCCAATCTCATGGCATCACTACTTAAATTTGATTGTCTTCATTGTTGTGTTAGCAATAGCTGTCCTTTTAATAGTTTTCAGTATGCAATAGCATGTATCAATATTACTTTAACAAATTTCTCTCTTCAATTGGCCTTTGCAGCCCCCCTGCCATTGAGAGGTTGTCCAGTGGCTTCTTTCAAGAGGTGATAGTTACAAACACAATTCCAGCCCCTCAAACTCACTTCCCTCAGTTGACAGTCCTCTCGGTCGCAAACTTGATGGGCGAAACCATTTGGCGTGTTCACGACGATTGTTCTGTGAGTAGTATCTTTCAATGAAAACACAACTGAATTACAGAATTTCACTCTCACTGATCCCTTATTTATGGACATTCTGTGGCCAGCTTATTTTATATTTGGAATATAGGAGGGACACAGAAAAAGTAACCTCCGTTTATTTATAACATGGATTAAGCCCACTGTTATGTGTCATGTTCATCAAAAAGAAGAAAAAAAAATCACAATCTTATGGAAAATTACATATAATGATTAGGTAGCTAAGCATAAGATGCTGCTTTTCAGCATTGAAAGTGAGCAATGTGTACTCTAAATTAAAGTTCCTGTCACTTAGTTTCCTTAATGAATAAATATTTTGAGTGTCATTTATTCTGTACAACAACAATATTTGAGGTTGGAGGAGGATTCGACGATTCAACCTCTTGATCGAGGATATATGTTAATTATCGTTAGGGGGTGTTTGGGATTTGGTGTTGAGGAGAGGAGAGGAAGTGGAAGGAGTTCCCAACTCCATGTTTGTTTTTTAGACATCAACTTCTCCTCTAACATTATATCAAATTTTTTATTTAAGCTTTTAAATGTCACATCAAATATTTTTTTAATTTTCAACCATATAATATAATATAAAATATCTTTTATTTAATCTTATCAAATATTACATCAAACTTTCTCTAGTTTTCAACCACACAATATAAAATAAAATATATTAAATTTATCAATCAATCCAAAATATATAATCATTACATTATAAAAAATCAATATAAAATAAATACTTTTACAACCTCTCCTCTCCAAAACATCAATCTCCAAACAACTATTTCATATCTCCAAATCACTCTAATTTCTCTTCCACTTTCTCTCTTCTCTCCTCTTTTCTAACACCAAAATCCAATCATCCCCTTAAATCAAGCCCACATTAAGATCTGATTCAAGACAAGTATTTGCTTAATGTATAAATATCTAACTTTCGTACGATAACAATATTTGAGGTTTGGGATATTCGAACGTGCAACCTTTTGGTGGAATGGTTTCACAAAAAAACATGATGGCAGTTATTTAAAGATTTCTCCTGGTATGTATTCATGTGGAGGTCTAAATTATCTATTACGTAAAGTATAATACTTGGGCTGTTTATGTAATGTCTTCTTATTTATCTATTAAATGCTATAGAAATATAGACTAAAAAGAGATGACGATAATGGCAATTCTTGGAAATATATCATCAATAACGTAAAGATTTTTTCTTCTTCTTTATAATACAAGATTACAGGCGCTCCAATTATAAAATCAATTGAAATTTAAGATTTAACGTGTTTAGCAAGAAATAAAAAAAATCAATATATCATTTTATTACCTTTAATTTTTAGTTATTTATATTTATATATTATTTGTCATAAACTGTACTAATTATACATCTATAAGATATAAAAGTATATTATACACCCTAATATGTCATTAGGAAAATATTATATATTAATTTGATGGTCATAAGTTTGACGTATTAATTTCCTTTAGGTTTAACAACTAAAATGTTGTAAAGTCAGATAATTTATGTGATGGAAGTATTGAAGGTGTTTATAAATTGGATATTTCATACGGATCATTTATCAAATAGTTAATTTAGGGCCCGTTTGGTAACACTTCCGTTTTCTATTTTTTATTTCTGTTTCTTATTTTTTTTGGAACGGTCTTGTTTGGTAACATTTCCGTTTCTTATTCCCAAAATTTAAAAAGATAAACGTTTTTTTATATTTGGGTTGAAAAAGAGTTTCTCCCATTCTGTTTTTTTTTTTTCAATGTTACGTTTAGATTTCCTTTATATAAATTGTAGTCCAATTATAAATTATAATTATGCACTGGCATGATTGCAATTGATAAAGCAAAATACTTTAAGCATTATCACAACTACATCTTTTTTTGTTTCTTTCAATTTTAATTAGTCAAATATATTATTATTTTCATTTCAATATATAATAACGTTTATACTTTTTTTTCTATATAAATCATTATTTTAATTTCAATATATATTAATTTTTAAATTTATTTTCTATAAATAAATAATATTTCTATTTCTATATTATTAATATATATATATATATTAATTTTATAAAAGTTTTTGATGAATTTTTTAAAAATAGATAAAATACTTTATGATATCAAAATTTTATACAAAAATCAAATATAGAAAAAATTATTCAATCGCGTTAAATTAATAATTACAAAAAATATTATACTTAATTTTATATAGAAAAAATTATTCAATCAAGTTAAATATTTTAAATTAGGCTATGTATGAAATATTTTTTAAAAGTTGTTATAATTAAAATAAAGATACTAGAATTCTCTATGTACAACAAATTTTTAGTTTTATATTTATTTTTTAATTTTATATTTTAAAGCTATCTTAATTATTATAAAATATTATTTATATAAATTTTTTATTTTATTTCTTAATTTTACTATTGATATACCTAATTTTAAAATTTAAAAATGTTTAGCATGTATATTTATATCTTATTCATTTATATTTTATTTTAAAAATTTATAATATGTGTGTTTATTACAATTTTTTTGTTAATTTTATATTAAGAAAAATTATTTTATGCTAGAAAATGCAAACTTTGAATAATCATATATATTAATGCATGTTATTTATATTTTTAGGAAACTAAAAAGAATATTAAAAAAAAAAAAACTAGAAACAAGAAACAGTTATCAAATATATTTGTTTTTGTTTCTTATATTTTTTTTAAAAACAAGAAACAACACCAGTTCTAAACGGACCCTTAATTTTCTTGACCTAATAAGATTAGAGATATTCACTAATAAATAAAAAGTTCAGAAGAAAAAATATATTTATGAGAGGAATTTATCACATTCGTATTCATTTGATTTTATACGTAAATCAAAACCCATGCGAATAAAAATGGAATTTAGCATTCAATTTTCTTCGAGTTTATCATCCGTTTGAAGCACCGGCGGAGTAATTCCCATTCCGTTGAAATATTCGTTCACCGCACCGCTAATCTCCGGCGAAAACTCTCCGCCGCCTTACGAGAAAACCACGCCGACGAATGTCTCCGGCAGTTCATACAAAATCACTCTGCAACAATCGTAACTCACCTCGATCTCACTGCACTTCATCGCCATGTTGATCTCGTCCTTGCAACCTCCCACCGCGTTTATTGCGTCCTAACAGGCTGCCGCCGGCGCCGACTAATCGGCTGAATGAATTGCCGCCGGAATCTTTCTCAGAGCGAAGGCCGATTGAATCAACGATGATGAAATCGCTAGGGTTACGAGGAGGAAGCGGACAACTCGAACCGATTTCAACATATTTGCTATTGACGATTCTCAATTGCACTGGTACTTCTTCGATTAGCTGTTTATACATGTCGACACAGAGATAGAAAGAAAGAGAGGCATCATATTCGTGCTGGAATTCTATAATTTCGTACGGGTTTTTGTTTCATTTGTGCATAATTTAACGCAGTATTGTTTATTTTAAATTAAACAGCAGTTTACGAATTCATTTAAGTCTTGCTGATGAGTTTGCTTTCTTTATACGTTTCAAATGTCTTTTAACACTTCACATTTGTTTTCAGTTTCGTTTTGGCTGCATTTATTGTGTTGAAGTTTAACAGAATTAAAAAAAAAACACTTTTTTTCTGAGTAAAAAACAACTAAACTATAGTATTATATGTTACTTACTGTTAAGTTATGTTAATTAATAATAAGTTGAATATTAAATTATGCTAACTTAATGCTAGGCTTTTCTTTTTGGAAATCAAGAAATCGGAGTTCGCTCCACTATACCTGAGTAGCCACGCCCGTTTCTAGTCCAGGATAATGCTAGGTTATTCGGCTAACTTGATCCTAGGTTATTCATTATGTTCTGTCAACAAATTTTAATTTTAGTGGTATGAGGTATAGTTTAGGAATTAGATTTCAAGAAATGTTGTTTGAGTAAAAAAAAAATGGAAGGTTACTGCAAGCCAAAGTCTTAGCTTGTTATTATTATTTTTGTTTGGAAATGACTATTTAATGTGTCATTTATGTGAAGTCCCAGATTTGTTTGTTTTTGTTTTGTTTTGTTTGTTTTTTAATAATTTAACAATAATTGAGGGTAAGAAGATTCGAAATTATGATCTCTTGACCATAAGTTGTACATTAGGCCCGTTGAGCTTAAGTTCTTATCGGCTAGACCTGTCTTTCTTTGAATTTGTTGTATTTCAAACTTGAATTTGTCGATTGGAAGGTTTCATTTGTGTATTTTCGCTCTTCATTTAATCCGATCTTCATTTTTTTGACGACTGGAAGAGTGTCTGCTAGATTCATTTGGCTTTTATTCAACCATTTTTTTAATAAGATAACTAAATTATGGTCTGATGCTGCTAAAGAATTAAACGAAGGATGGTGCTTTATCATGGGGTCGTGCCCAACGTGCAGAAGAAACATTCTCCAGGGCATTCAATTTATTGCTGCTAAATTTCGTTATCATGTTCTTTCTTGATTTACTTGCGTTATTTTGAAAGATTCTTAAATTTGCAACATTTGCAGGATAAGGGTCACATGATATAGGGAGACCATGTTACGCTTGTCCAAACTGGAGCACAGCCAATTTGGCGGAAAGAATCTACTCACCACATTCAAGTACATAGGATTCAAGGGTGATTTTGCTAGTAAAATGAGGTTATATTGTTGTCTTTTTTCCTTTTTGGAGATGATTATCTCATGATAAGTTATAGTTTTGTAACATTTTGAATTAATGGTCCTATTGATTAGTCAAGAGCACTTAGAACTAACAAGGCCGAAGCATAAGAAACTGCGGTAATGCGCCGGCTTGATTTTATTCCATCATACCAATTTCAGAAGACAAAGGAGAGTGTGCTTCATTTCTATGCACAACTTGATAGATAGAGAAATGATGGCTTAGTGATTCTGCACACTAGCTTCTCCCACATGGAAAAGGATAAACAAAATAGGAAAAAAAAAAAGTTGAAGTCCTTGAATGAATAAAGCGAAGTAATCTACAAGGTGGAAACATGGAAGGTCTTGCACAAGAAATCTTCGGATCATGACACCCCACCCTTGCTCTTTCAGTAACATGGCTTGAAATTATTTGGTCAGATGTAGAAATCGGAAAGAATTGGGTATAAAGAGTTGAGCCAAGAATAAGTTTCTGACCCTTTATGCCTCATTCCTTTTATTCTTACACGAACTGAGAGAATATGCATCAAACATGTCTTGTTTTTGTATATATTTCTTCAGATCAGACCTTGGTGTGCTCCTGGTCTTCATTTTCTTCACACTTGCCCTCCAATTTGATAGATTTGTACCATTTAGCACAGAGAACATACACTACAAAGTCAATTACTGTCAATCCAGCTAGGAGGAAGTAAAATCTATCTAGATGACCTCTGTTTAGGTTTCCTGGAATCCATCCTGCCATGTGATCCTCTGTTGATATTTTCATAACCATAGTGACCAGAAGGCTACTGACATAATTCCCCAAAGAGATTGAGGTCATACAAAGTGCACTACCAAAGCTCTTCAATCCGTCTGGGGTTTGTGCATTGAAGAACTCCAATTGTCCCACGTACATGAACACCTCGGAAGCTCCTATCAATGCATACTGAGGAACTTGCCAAAATATGCTCAAGGAGCTTGACCCTTCACAGTGTGTGCAATCACCTTTGGCATACTTTAACCTAAAACATTCCACGATTCCTGCTGAAACCATTGCGATCACTGCTATGATGAGACCAATTCCCATTCTCTGAAGCTCAGTCAACCCTTTACAATCTGATTTTCTAAGCTTTTCTACAAGTGGGTCTAGGACTCTCCGGTAAAGGAAAATGAAAACTGCCACGCTGAGAATGTCGAAGCTCGACATGCTTGCAGGTGGGATACGGAAGTTTGAAACAGTAGTTTTCATGGCAGCACCTTGCTCGACAAAGAGGGAAGCCATTTGAGTGAAGACCACAGAGTAGATTATGGTGCAGAGCCAAATAGGAAGTAATCTTAAAATGCACTTGACCTCTTCCACTTGTGTGATGGGACAGAGTTGCCATAGATTGTTAATGCCTCGTTCTTGGTTATCCAAATCTCTTGATGAGATATATGCTGCTCTATCCAAAAACCTACAATGTATAGAAGAACAAGCATGAGTGACATGTAGACTTAAATGGCAGCTGAATTAGAACCATGATTAGTTTTTTGGTGTGTTCTTAAATGAAGAAGGAAAAAAGTCCGCAAGCTTGAAAGAAGTTAACGAGATAGATTTCTCCAGATTTTTCTTCTACAATTCAGAAGAATATTCAGAATGATTCTGTAAGTGGAAAACACGACATGATGCTACCTACTTTGATCTCTATGAACAAATCGAAAATGTGAAAAATGAATCTGTTTGTCAGATTCGTTCAAAGAAATTAAGTCGAAATGTACATGTCCTTACTTGAATCCATGAGTGTGAAGTATCTTCCTACCACGGTCCATTGAACAATCCTTGCCATCGACATCGTATAGTTCATCTTCACTTGGTGGCATCTTAACTGTTGATTTCTTAGTAGCAGCAACAATAACTTGGCAGAATCTTGAGAGAGGGTTGCCACTTGACTTGAAGTGTCTATACCTTTGAGTTCCACAAAGAAACAAAACCAATGCTGCAAAAGCTGAGCCAGTTGACACCCAGAAGCCCAGAGCCCACAGTCCTTCATCTTCAAAGTACCCTAAAATGGTGTTTGAGAAGAGAGAACCCAAGTTAAGCGCCAAGTAAAAGTAGCTAAAGAATGCCACTTTTGACTGCCCCTCTGTGGAGTAGTCCTCTTCATCAAATTGGTCTGCTCCAAATGTGGCAATATTTGGTTGATATCCCCCGTTTCCCAATGCAATAAGGTAAATGGAGAGGTAAAACAAAGCGTTCCCCAATCTTGAATGTGACCCACATGGAGTATTCTCATCTCCACAACCTTTTGGTTTGACCAGGAAGAGATGCGATGTTATGGAAAGTGCAGCCAGGCCCTACAGTAAAAAAAATAAAAGGGTGAGAATGCATTAAAAAAGAGAAAGATTTGGGTGCAGCCTAGGCTGCACTCCCACACATGTAGCTACTTTAAAAGCCACAAAAAAAAAAAATCTCTTATAAATAAAATGAAAAAAATTTGTGGCTCTTAAAGTGTCACATCAGCGACAGCATGTGTGTGGAGGTGCAGCTTAGGCTCCACCAAAATCTTTCGCAGTAAAAAAAAGTTCTCTGTTGATAGTTTAAGGTTTGGAACTGTACTTACAATCACAAAGATGATTTGAAAAATGGCACAAGTTTTGTACCTTCCCCAATATGAATCACTGAGGAAAGCCCCTACAAGAGAGAAGATGTATACTGTCCCAGTCCATTTGCTTACACTGTTGGCTGCATCGGCATTGTTTTGCTGCATAACCCTTGTCAGGAACAGCACCATGTTCACACCAACCCCAAAGAAAGCAAGAGTTGCAAGACCTTGATTCACTGTATTATAGGGAGAAGCAAGCAGGGTAGAAGTAAATGTGATATCAGGTTGTGTTCTTCATTTTGTGGTGAATTTCAGGTCAAATTTCTCCAAATAAGCATGATTTCTTTAGTGTTTCTTTCCAAGTTGTTGTGAGCTGAAAGTGCTTTGAGAAGTGAAAAGGTTAGTTAGGCAGACCAGATTTCAATTTCGACCTACAATAGATTTCATAACCATAGTTATCTATGAGGACTAGGATTCAAATTTCTCAAGGGTGAGTTGTCCAAACCAGCCTCAAATGGTCTTGTGTCTCTTTCTCTCTTCTTTTCCTTCCCTTCAGGGATGTTTGGGGACAAGAGGATCAAATCATAGGATGATGAATCAATCATTATCCCATAATCTCATGCCATATCCATTTACATTCTTCCATAAGTATTTTAATTCTCACTATTATATTCACTATTTTATTTTTTATAATTATTAACTATACTTTAAATATAGGAAAACACCTTAAATAGTGGTAATGATTTTTTTCATAATCATTCTCTATATTTAAATACAAGTAAGAATTTATCATAATCATTCTCTTCCTCCCAAACATCGATAATCATTCGCCCCTATTCTCATTCTACTCTAATCATTCCATTCCTTGCTCTAAACGCCCCAAAAAGTTACCCTAGCGGTGAGTGCACGGTAAGAAGCTCGTTATACTCTCTCTTCATAAGACCCGTAAAAAATGGTATAAATGTGATGTAAAATAGCATTTCCCTTGTGAATTTCACTATTAGATTGGCTTTGGACCCTTGGTTGAATGAAAATGTATTTCCTTTTTGGTATTTTCCACTAAAAGGACTCTT
>JBBMKA010000018.1:518354-557179 GCA_037833695.1 Sechiopsis laciniata
CAGCCCACCTGCCCCCCTGCTAATGAGAATCTTATGGAGCTTTTAATTATGATAGATGCTTGTAGGAGGGCATCAGCAAAAAATATTACTACCGTAATTCCATATTTTGGATATGCTAGAGCTGACAGGAAGGTAATATTTTCTGAAGTGTTTGATTTTGAGAAGGGTAATATTTTCAGTTGCCGGTCTTTGAGTATGCTAGAAAGTTGTTGATTCTTAAAATCGCGAGGAATCTGACAGTTTGTTGCAATTATTTTATTAAGTTTAGATAGAGGAGTCATTATGAGGGCAAAATTACTTGCATTTGGTTGATTTGAGAGTGTTCTTACATGAAAGTAGTTCCAAGATTTGCTGTGTAACTATCTGTTTACAATCTTCCATCAGACTCAAGGGCGTGAATCTATTGCTGCAAAGCTTGTTGCCAACATCATTACTGAAGCTGGTGCAAATCGTGTTCTTGCTTGCGATCTTCATTCGGGGCAATCCATGGGTTACTTTGATATTCCCGTGGATCATGTAAATTGCCATGTAGGTTCATTTTTTACAGAAGGTCCATTATATAGATTTTTTTTTTATTGCCAGTATTTGGAAAATATTGGATATTTACAGAGTTTTGTATTGTCTGTCATCTACTTTATAGCCCGTGATTCTTGACTATCTTGCCAGCAAGCGGATTTGTTCTAGTGATTTGGTAGTGGTATCTCCTGATGTTGGAGGAGTTGCCAGGGCTCGTGCTTTTGCTAAAAAACTGTCTGATGCACCTTTAGCTATAGTGGACAAGAGGCGCCATGGTCACAATGTTGCAGAGGTAGTTTTGCATAGTACTCAGTGGCTATTATTACATTATTTTGGCCTTAGATATATATTATCTCTTAAATTTGGTGACATATGCACCGAATCTGAGCTGAAATCCATTATCTGATTGACATAATTTTGGAGCATTTGTCTTGGCAACTGATGAATTTGGCTGGTTTTGATTGGTCACAATGTTGCAGAGGAAGTTTTGCATAGTACTCAGTGCCCATTATTATATCATTTTGGTCTTAGATATATATTATCTCTTAAATTTGGTGACATATTCACCAAATCTGAACGGAAATCCATTATCTCATTCTCATAATTTGGGAGCATATGTATTGGCAACTGATAAATTTTGCTGGTTTTGATTGGCTGAATCTTACTACTTTAAAAAAAAAAAAAAAATTTATGAAGCAATATGGAAGTTAGGCTGCTCAATTGAAACCAGGGCTCCCCTTATTTTCTGTACGGTTAACCCCTTAACAAAACAAATAAGAGGGTAAATGATCAAGTTATTGATGCATTTGAGGATAAATAGTGGCTAGACAATCTTGTATTTATTACCGTGGTGATGCTGATTGCTGATGCATCTTGGACTTCATTAACTAAGCAATTAGTTGACAAGCCCGCTTGGTAGTTGTCACTAACCTATTGGACTAGGTGGATACCATACGATTTATCTAAGCGCCTATCATTTTTGATAGATATGAATGTGTTAGTTAATATGATTAAATTTACCCTAATCCACTAACTTAATTGGTGATTTAACTCATACAATCAACATGGTATGAGACTAAAAGCATGTGTTCAAACTCCTCTCAAGTCCTTTCATTCCCAATTAATATTGATTTCTACTTGTGGAACATTTCTCAAAGCTTTAGAAGCTTTGAATTATCTGAGCCCTAGCCTAGGGTGGGCGTGGTTGCTCTAACCAGGTATAATGGAGCGAAGTTTCAATTTTCCGGTTTCAAATTTTTTTTTCCATTATGCAATGTGTTTACAGGTAATGAACCTGATTGGTGATGTGAAAGGAAAGGTTGCAGTTATGGTTGATGACATGATTGACACAGCTGGTGAGTAAACCAAATGTATTACCGTCTGGTTTAGTCCACTTCTTCATTGGTATTGGTACTACGTTTACAAATATCTTAGATTGCTATTTTACTGACCTTCTTTTGTTTTCAAAATGGCAGTGTGTATTGCTTTATGGTTCTTTTAAAGAGACATGTCTGATAAGCTATTCTGGATTGTAGGAACCATTACAAAAGGGGCTGAACTGCTACATCAAGAGGGAGCCAGAGAAGTTTATGCTTGTTGCACCCATGCTGTTTTCAGGTATATTCCTCCCCTCCTTTGGATACACATCATTTAAAAAATAAAAGTACATATACAAAGACATTCTTCCCCACTAAACATTTGAACTGTAATTACAATACAGATGTCTTTTCTTATAAAAAAAAAATACAATAAAGATCTCCAATTAGTTCGAATTTGGGAGTTTGAACTAGACAAAGATTTCAACCTAGAATCCATAACAAGGATCCAATTCTATTGAAATGACCGAATCACTGATCCTGGTATTTATTTTTTGTGTTCAAATTTTTTCCCGTACTCTGGATGCTTTCGACTTTTATAGAAATTGGACAAACGATAACTTCTCAAATAATCTTTTTCTATCAATATATTTTATGTCAACAAAACATAAAAAAGGCCAAAATGTATAATTCTGAAGTGTAAATTTTCATATCTTGAGGATGAAAATTCTCAGCGACAAATTAGACATATTAAGCTTACCGGAACTGTTAGTTTTGGCATTAGCTATATTAGATAGAATGAAGTTTCATCTCAAAACCAATTGGTTAGGTGGTTTCCTCACTTTTCCAATGTGAGACAATGTGGGATCTTCATGGTGCCACTTTAGGCTAACCAATCCATCCGTTCGGGTTTAATGCACTCTGACACCATAATAGATGATATGAGATTTCATCTCAAAACTAATTGTTGATAAGAGAAGTAACCCACATATGTTAGTAAGTTTATTCACTTTTTCAACGTGAAATAATGTGGGATCTTCAACATGCTTCTTCAAGATGTTGGGCTAATCAATCTTGGATCAATTCTTCTTATATATTTCCTCACTTTAATGAGTTTAATTCATGGTGGTCACATTTTTAAGGATTAATTTTCTACTGATTTCTTTAACAACTAAATGTTGTAAGGTCATGTAATCTGTTTCGTGAAATAGTTGAGGTGCATGTAATCTGGCTTGGATAATCATGAATATATATAATATAATATAATATCATGGCATCACCACTTTAATTTGATTCTCTTCTGTGATTTTCTAGTAATCTGCCCTTAAAAGTATTTATTATGCAGTGATATGTATCAATATCACTTAACGAAGTTTCTGTCTTCAATATTCCTTTGTAGCCCCCCTGCCATTGAGAGGCTGTCCAGTGGTTTTTTCCAAGAGGTGATTGTTACAAACACAATTCCAGCCCCCCAAAGTCACTTCCCTCAGTTGACAGTCCTCTCGGTCGCAAACTTGATGGGCGAAACCATTTGGCGCGTTCACGACGATTGCTCGGTGAGTAGCATTTTTCAATAAAAATGCAATGGAACCAGTCGTGGTTGCTCCGCTCCCTTATTTATGGAAGTTGTGTGGCCAGATTATTTTATAATTGGCATTTAGTTCCCTTTTATAAGACCACACAAAAAAAGGAACCACCCCCCCTTTAATTTATAGCATAGACTAAATGCCATGTTTATCAAAAAAGAAAAAAGAAAAAAAGGTTATCATTTGTCTATCTCAGGAATGATTACATATAATAGATTAGGTAGCTAGCAAAAAATATTGCTTTTCAGCATTGAAAGTGAACAGTTTGGACTCAGAATTAAGGTTCATGTGTTTTCTTCAATGTATAAATATCTGAGTCTCAATTTCAATTGTCTTAAATGAGAAGCATTTGCAGTTTTGAGCCTCTAAGCTCTAATTTGCTAGAATCCATTTTGAATACCCTTGTGATTTATGATTCTGTGTTTTTATTTAGCTCCAAATTGCACCTTTTTTTTTTCTACATACAGCTAGTGAAGACGTTTGGTGGATAATCGTAACCTTAGTTTTTAGAAACGTGATCGGTGATCATGATAAGTATTGTTCATTGCAGGAAGTTGAAAAACTTGCAACATTTTAAACTAAGGTTAAGATTATAGGCACTCTTATCAAAGTTTACTATGAAATCATTGGAATAACTATTAATCATTATTGGTACGAATTCTTTTGACAATCCAATATGATCTGGTTAAGTGTCTTTCTTGTGAAAATAGTCGAGGTAGATATTGATTTTTTATTAGTTCCTTTTGTGGAAAATTTTACATTCTCTCTAAGAAATATTATAATATAGTTGATTGACGGTAATTCTCCTTTGAAAATGTATTATTTTGGTACCTCCATTCTCATTTTCATCTCTTTTTTTTTCAATCATGATTGCAGCCTAATATTTCACTTGTTCATTTTTGTAAGTATAATATTTAAGGCTTGCTTTGGCATTTGTTTATTTTGACCGAATGACAGTAGCAAAGGATTATAAAAACACATTGATTAAATCCTTCAGTGTATTTAAAAAAAAAAAAAAAAAAAAAAAATTGGCAAGAGCCCCCAAAGCAAATGCCGATTTTAAGAGCAAAACAAATACCAATTTTTAAAATCGAATTTGTGACGATGGATTGAATTGGAATACAATCGGGTTAACACGATTATCAAGGATGTCATTTTTGTATCATCGATAAAACATTATTCATACTTTATGCAGAGTATATTATATAAACATAAAAGTAACATAAAATCACGAAGTAGTTGAGGAAAAAAGTAAGAAAAATTCACGGAAGAGAAAATATAAAACCATGGGATTAACCAATGGAATTCAGCACTCAATTTCCTTCGACATTATCACCCATTTTAAGCACCGGCGGAGTAACTCCCATGCCGTCGCAATATTCCTTCACCGCGCCGCCAATCTCCGGCGAAAACTCACCGCCAGACGAGAAAACCACGGCGGCGCATTTCTCCGGCAGTCCATACATTATCACTCTGCAACAATCGTAACTCACTTCGATCTCATTACTCTTCATCGCCGTCTCGATCTCGTCCTGGCAACCTCCCACCGCGTTAATCGCGCTCCAACAGGCCGCCGCCGCCGACGACGAATCGGCTGGATAAATCGGATCCGGAGTCTTTCTGAGAGTGAACGCCGATCGAATCGACGATGAAATCGCTAGGGCAAAGAGGAGGGAGACGATTTTCGGAACCGATTTCGACATCTTCAGATCTTGTTGATCTCCTCCTCTGATCCTCGATTGTACTGGTACGTCTTCGATTTGTTGTGTTTATATATGAAATTCGATTTGGTTTCTGTTTAACGCAGTGTTTGATTTAATTCTTCTGCTGTTTACGATTGCATTCAATTCGTGCCGATGACTTTAATTTCTGCAAGTTTTGTTGTCTTTCAACACTTTTCATCTGGTTTCGGTTTCGGTTTTGGTTGCATTTCACGTTCTTACGTTTGTTCCTTCCATTGTTGCGTGTTTAATTGTTCTAAGTTTTTTGAATGCCAAAGGAAACAGTAACGAACAACTTATGAGTTCAAATTTACGTCCCAAAATGTTAGTTGAAATGAAAAAAAGTGAATCGATATAATTTAGGTCACGTTTGATAACTATTTGATTTTTGATTTTTAGTTTTTTAAATTTAAACTTATTCTTATTCAAATTTTTTATAATGTATTCTAATTTCTTACAATATATCTATATTTTCTTAAGAAAGTAGGTAAATACTAACTCACTTTTAAAAATAAAGTTTTTGAAAGTCTTTTTTTTTTTTTTTTAAATTTAAAATTTTGGTTTAGTTTCTAGAAATATATGTGAGTGGTAGATATTCAAGTAAGAAAATACATTTGGTAAATTAGTTGTTTTACGCTTAAATTTTAAAAATCAAAAATAAAAAATCAAATGATTATCAAACGAGACTTTAAGATTTATGTTGTATTTATTATAAATAGTGAATTATAATAAATAATAAATTATTATTAATTGTGTTGTGATGCACTTTACTATTTGAGGTGTGTTATTATAAGTAGGAAGATGAAATGGTTCATCTGGTAAGTTGTTAAAAAAAAAATAGTTCGGTGAAACTTCAGAAGTCAATAATCCGTGGGTTAAATATGATCGTTGGTTATAATAAACTTAATCTAATTTGTATAAATGGCTCTCAAACACTAATTTAAACTTCGTTTGATAATTATTTGATTTTTTAAATTTAAGTTTATATTTATTCAAATTTTTTACATGTGAGTTCATCTTCTCGTAACTAAATAGGTAAATTCTAACTAAATTTTATGAACGAAAACATTTTTTTTTACAAACTTTCAATTTTGGTTTATAAATGTAAATTCTAATTAAATTTTATGATTTTTTTTTTTTCAATTTTGGTTTATGAATGGTAGATATTAAAGTAATGAAAATCATATATTGGAGTAGAGTTGTAGGCTTAAATTTTAAAAACAAAAAGCAAAAATGGAAATGGTTATTCAATGAAACTTTATGTCGTGTTTGATAACCATTTGATTGTTTAGATTTCGTTTGATAACTATTTAGGCCCCGTTTGATAACCATTTCATTTTTCGTTTTTTGTTTTCAGTTTTTTATTTTTGAATTTTGGTTTTTTGTTTTAAAAAATAAAAATCGTATATGTTTGATAACTCATTTTAGTTTTCTGTTTTTGAAAACTAAAAACCAAAACACATGTTTGATAACTGTTTTTTGTTTTCAAATATCACATTTTGTTTATATTTTTTTAGTTTTTTTGCTATTTATTCTTGATTTTTTCATGTTTTTTAAAAACAAAAACAAAAATGTGTTTTTGAAAGCTATTTTTTTAGTTTTTAGAATTCCTTTAACATTTTAAAAACATTTTTAAAATTTTAAAAACAAAAACTAAAATTGGTTATCAAACAAACCTGTTTTTAAAATATTAAAAACAAAAACAGAAAACCAAAAACGAAATGATTATCAAACGAGGCCTTAGTTTTTTGTTTTTGATTTTTGAAATTTAAGTTTACAATAACTATCTTACCATATGTTTTTCCTTACTTGGATACTTCTCGCCTATATTTGTAAAAACGAAACAAAAATTTGGAAACAAAAAGAAATAACATGTTTTTGTTTTTGAAAGTTGGTTAGCATTTACATATTTTCTTAAAAAAAAATTAATACATTGTAGGAAAATGTAAAACAAATTGTAGAAAATTTGAATAAGATTAAACTTAAATTTCAAAAACTAAAAATAAAAAATCAAATAGTTGTGAAACTGACCTTTAGTTTTTTATTTTAAAATTTTGAAAGTTAGACTGGTTTTCTTAAAAAAAAAAAATCATCATACCTCCGCTTTTGTCTCGTTACATGGCCAAAGTTTAAAAAGAAAGTTTTTGATAACTAGTTTTTAGTTGACTCTATTTTTAAAACATAACTATTAAGTAGATAACAAAACAATGAAATTCAAAAGTAAAAGTTGCATTGATAGGTTTAATTTTCAAAGATAAAAATTAAATGATTATCAAATATATTTTTAGTTTTGTAATTCAATGGAAGTTTGGGCTCTATAGAGACCGATTATAATCTATAGCTGATTAAAACAAAATAGAGCAAGAGTGAGGTGGAATTAGATGATCAAAATATGAAATAAAATTTTCATTTTGTTCTATCTTAATTTCATTAGTTCGCAAATTAATAATTTGTTGAAACCAAAATATGATATCCTCAATGGCATAAATTCAACCTATAATATTTATTGATTCTATATTGAAAGAATATATTATTTGAAATAAAAATTTAAAGATTTAAAAGATGGATAATAAAAAGATTAAATAATACATATTAATAGCCTAACAAAAGTAATAACTTAACGATATCAATTGTATTCCCATGACCAAGAGGTCATCGATTTGAAAAAGAAAATAACACATATTAAATACAAGTAAATGAGCCTAGGATAAATTTGAAGTTAACATTTAGTGAATATAATAATTTTTTAAAGAAAAATTAAAGTAAATTTATTATAAAGATCAATCTTAATTATTATTATTATTTTATAGTAGGGATTAAAATTTGGAGATCTAAAATGAAGTAGAACTTAAATTACATGTATGAAAATATTATTTTAACCATGTTATAAAAGTATAGATATCGAATGGGTCCGTGACACAGTTATTATCTTATTTGGTATTAATCAATTTCAACTCTACGGTCTCGAGTTCGAATCGAAAATCGATATTTAGCTCACATATTATTTGAGAGCAGTAGTGCTCTCTATGTAGGGTTTGTTTGTCCCCTCTCTCAAATTTGTACTAAAAAAAAGTATAGATACCATTAACCAAAACAATAACTCAAACTACATTAATGTTATTATAAAATTTGATCCATGAACCAAAAGGCCATGAGTTCAAATATCTTTATTCGTAATTGACACTAAAAAAGTACCTAAGTATATTTATGATACATTATATAATATATGGATTAATTACACTTGTATCATCTCGGTGTGATAGGGCACCAACAAATGGCTTACTCTTAGAGGGCTCATTGTTGTAATATTCCATTCTTGTGTCCAAGGAATAGACTTGATTGACTTTGAACTTGTACAAGCTATTAACGGATGAATTATTTTTGGATGAATTATTAAAAAACGTAAGTAAATTTTAGAATATTTGTATTTATAATCATTAATACACCTTAATACGATATTATAAATACTCGGTTAATACAATATTTTTATAAAATTAATTATATACATGTATATTTTTTGAAAACATAAAATTAATTATATTTATAATTATTTTTTAGATTAGACTAATCACATCCAATTCTTAATTTTTATATGTATATATATATAAAATAAAATAAAATAAAGTATACTTTTGAAACTATAAAAAAGAGACGACATTTTAACCGTTGCCGTCAAACACTTGAAAAAAAAAGGATAAAACAACAAGAGCATTATTAAAACATTTAATTCCAAAAATAACAAAGAAAACATTAATTTGGTAATCAAAGGTTTTAATGTGTATACACATTTCTGACCGTTGGATGGAGCCCGTTGAAACGTGGCAACAATAAATGCAGATCAGAAAAATATCACACGGGGGAACGGTATCTTTTATTTTAATTTCCAAAGAATCTACAAAAATGTGCGAGATGCCAGTCCACATAAAAAGATCTCTCTCTTTCGCCAAACTCGCTTATTGGCGCGTATGTTCACCGCCAAATAAAAGCCATTGAATTTTTTATTTCTTAAAAATAAAAACCTTTAAATAATTAAAAAAGATGCACATCTTTAAGATTATATATATATATATATTAAATAAACAATGTTGGGGGCAGTTTCGAATATTTTGTCAATGATAAATAATTCATTCAATAACTCTTTTTTTGGTATAAATTCATTGAATAACCCTTGAATTATTGATTTGATATAAACTTATTATATATGACCAATAAATGAACTGACATATTTTTAAATTATTGAATTGATATAAACTTTCTTTTTTTTTAGTACATATACTCGGGTAGGGAGACCACAAATCCTTTATATCTAAAATACTATGATAGTCAAATACTGATTTTTGGGCCGGAACATATGACTGTGGAATTGAAATTGATTGACACATAACCAAGTGCGTCACTAACCTATTTGATGATGTAAACTAATTATATATGATCGAAAAATGAAATGAAATAATTAGCCACTTAAGTAAATTGGCATGATATATAAAAATTGATAACAAAGAAATTATGAGTTCAAATCTTAACTTTAAATTAAAAAAAAAAAAAAAAAAAAATCTTCACTCTAAATTATCTTTTTTTAAAAAAAGTCTTCACTCTAAAGGTTGGTTGAAATTTTTAAAAAAATCACAATAATTCAGTTACTAACAATCAAACTTTGTTTACAATATTATTACAAGCTTAAGAAAATCGGAAAGGGTTAGTAATGTGGTGGTGTGTTTGTTTGGTTGATTGGTTAAAATTCAATTTAATTTCATGGTTTGATCTACGATCTTCTTATTGTTTATTTTTTGGGGAGTGTGTATAATTTTATATTATTAATACTATAATTACTAATTTTTTTTAAAAAAGTGATCATATTTATAATAAAATGAACCGTCGAATTATTAAAACCGTTTACATAAAGGGAAGGCCATACACACCCTAAATTGGTATTTATGCTAATATATTATTTAAATTTGGGTACTTTTTGATTTTTTGTCAATATTTTTTTTATTAAAATATAGTCAATGATAAATTATTCATTCAATAAACAATGTTGGGGGCAGTTTCGAATATTATTCCATTTTGATTTTTGTACTTTTAATAAAGTTTGAATCTAGTCAATACTATAGATTTATGTAAACTTTTCATTTTTTCAAAAAATAAATTATATTAATTTTTTTCTAAGATTTTTAAAATGATGTTTCATTTATAATATTTCTTGCTTTTCAATTAAACTTTGACTTAAACTTATCCATGTCCACCCGAAGAAAATGCCAATTTATTTGTGATATTTATTGGAAAAGGTAAATATGGTAACTAAAGAGTGTGAAACACACTCGAGAATTAAAGCGCGTGAGGGAAAGAGAAAAAAAAAGGTTTGTTATTTTTTTCCTGAAAAAAAAGAGAAGGGGGAAGCGTATATAAAATATGAAAGGAAAAAAATAAAAAATAAAGAATCAGACCTCTCTTTTAACTGTCTCAAAATCTCTGGCCGACTGGCCCTCTGTCTTTGCATAACAAAACTCCGCCGCCCACCGCCACCGTCGCCGTCGCCGTCGCCGTCGCTGAACGACGGGAGTGAAACCTAAACCTTGTTTCGCCTCGTCTATTGCAGTTCCAGGAGGAGATTTCTCATTCTCTTACACGAACTTTGAGCTTCTTCGACGAAACTCACTTTCGCCGTCTGTTCAAGGTTTTCTTCTATGGCGACGTTTAATCTCTCTACTGGAGTGACGATTCTGAAATCTGATTCTATTAGAATCGCCGACCGCCTTTCCTCGTGTAGACGCGTTTCTGATGCTTTTGGTATTGAAGCGAAGAGTGGAGGGACGTACTTGCAATCGAAGCCAATCACTCCGATTCGATGCTTACGAATCGCTGATCAGCGGGAAGTTGGATTCTATAATGGCTCTCTGGACACTGTGAGTTTTGTTTTCTTTCTGTTTTCTTTGATTTTTAGTTGCTTACTTTGAAGCTTGTTCTTGGCTTATGTTGATGTTTCCCTCAGTTTCATTCTGGAGTTATTGTACCGACTCTTCTACGGGCTTTGAGTTATGGGTATTATGAGATTGATGTGTTTTCTGTAGTTTCACTACGTGTGATTTTGATATCCTGTATTCGGATTGTTCCAGAATAACCAATGAATCTTAGATTGTGGAATCAGATGCTGTTTATTTTTTATTTTTACGCTAGTTGAACTAAAATGGAATGTTTTGTTCCTTCTTCTTTTGTTTTAATTCAGAATCAGGATGTTTCGAACTCTACCTTTGAGCTTCAGTTTAATGGATCATCACTTCTTGGTCGGACAAAGTTAATGACGAAGTCTGGAAGGAAAACTAAGATAGTCTGCACCATTGGTCCTTCCACAAGTTCACGAGAAATGATATGGAAATTGGCAGAGACGGGAATGAATGTGGCGCGATTAAACATGTCCCATGGGGATCATTCTTCCCATAAAAAAACTATTGATTTGGTCAAGGAATATAACGCGCAATTTAAAGACAAAGTTATAGCCATTATGCTTGACACGAAGGTATGTTTTTATATGTTAATTGAGGGCCGGATTATAACTCGTCGATAAGGAGCCGAAGTAAGAACTTTAGATTCATTTGAAAGTGTTAACTATACGATACCTGGATTAAATTGCTATGGAAGTCTCTAGAACATATTATTCATCTGTCATGCTTTTGTATATCATTGAGATTACTCTGTTGAAGCTCAATGTCGAAACTTAACCATGTTTAGATGTGTTCATCATTGTTAAATCAATTTGCTTACTGTTATGAAAAATTTATTGCATCTTGACTTTCAGTTTATATCTCGGTTGTCAACTTCAGGAAATATGAATTAATGATCTATGCTTTTGATATTATAACTACTGCATCTTATGTTTATTTGTTTCGTTCAGGGCCCTGAAGTTAGAAGTGGAGACGTACCCGAACCAATCTTGCTCAAAGAGGGGCAAGAATTTAACTTCACAATCAAAAGAGGAGTCAGCACAAAAGACACCGTTAGTGTTAACTATGATGACTTTATAAATGATGTAGAAGTTGGAGATATTATACTTGTTGACGGTGAGTATATAGCTGGTTTGTTTGACATTGGTACTGCAAACATATGGTACACCTTTTCTCAATGAGCGACTTGATTTATATAATAGTCAGCTAATGGGAGAAGAAATATGAACTGGCTATAAGCACTGATAATTGATAGGGCACTCACTTTAAAATATTATTTCCTGTGGCTTGTGTGTTGGAGGGGAGATTCTTCAAGATGACCTTTTACTATAGTTAGAAATTCAGTTTTTATAGTCTTGATCCTTTGTCCTGATTGAGGCTGTGTCAGATATCTGAACTATTTGATATCGAGGAGGCTTTGTTGCTTTATTCTTAACTTTCGGATTGATCAGGCTTACTTGATGATGATTTGTTTTTCTTTTATCAGGGCAAAATAATTATCTGTCAATATTTTTGTAGTAGTGATCGGTACATATTTTTGAGTTCACCGTCATTTAGTGTGGGAGATTTGAACTCATTACCTCTGGTCATAAGTAGACACTTTATACTTGTTGAACTATGTTCGGCCAGTTTTCTGCTTGTTAAATGCATCATGCTATTGAGACCTATGCCTTTGAACAAAGAAGTGAAATCTTCATTCTCTGTATAATTAACTTGCCATCCATTGCATTGAAATTTTTTTATTTGGTGCCCCATGATTAAGGTGAGGGCATAGACTTGTGTTCGCTTATATTTACCAATTGATATGCTTAAATTTATCGAAGCTTCAATCAAACAGTGTATGCTTGACAGGTTGAAAAATAAATATAGTTATTTATCACTCTCAGCTGATGATTTATAGAATTACAATCAGCCTATTCTAGTGTCTCGAAACAAAAATTTATTTTTCATACTCAGGTGGAATGATGTCACTGGCTGTTAAGTCGAAGACAGATGATTTGGTTAACTGTGTAGTCATTGATGGTGGCGAACTCAAATCGAGGCGTCATTTGAATGTTCGTGGAAAAAGTGCGACTCTGCCTTCTATAACAGGTGTGTTCAGTATTTAACACCGTTGCTACATTAATAAAATTTAGTTTAAATTACAATTCCAGTCTTGCTACTTTGACACCTTTAATGCCCAGTCTTTATTTTCATTTTCATACTTATACAAACATATCGGTTTAGTCCCTGATGTTAATTATCTTGTTAAAGAGTTACATTAACTGGCATGGCATAATGCAGAGGTTGAAGTGGTGACTTTATATGTTGTATACTTGTATATGTCATTCACAGTAATGCTGTGTCAGCTTTTGTTACTATTTAAATGGTAATTGACTTGAGGGACTAAATTGGCACATCCATAGAACATGTACCAAAGTGAAACAAATGCAAGGAGATATCAGAATGTTAAAAGTGGTGAACATTAAGGACCATATCTAAAATATAACCTAGATTTACTTTCATCTATGTATGTAGATTTACATTTTGTCAACTTTTAATCCATGAAATCTTTCCTGGTGCAGACAAGGACTGGGAAGATATAAGGTTTGGGGTGGATAATCAGGTTGATTTTTATGCTGTTTCTTTTGTAAAGGATGCTAGAGTGGTTTACGAGCTGAAAGACTATCTGAAAAGTATATTTTTATACATCACTTAGTTGCCCATTATATTCCCTCTTCTGCACATCTATTCTTCATCGCATTCTGATAGCAAGTATTATATATGTGTGTATTTTGTAGGCTGTAATGCAGATATTCACGTGATTGTGAAAATTGAAAGTGCAGACTCAATACCTAATCTTCATTCAATACTTTCAGCGTCAGATGGGGTTAGCTTCTACTTCCTTAGTTTAATACTTCTTTCATTTTTTCTCAACGACAGTTTGGTTTTTATATAAAAAAGAAAGAACATATCGATATACTACACCATAAGAAAGTAAATGACATTTAGTATGTGCTATAATTGTGGTGATGTAACCATAACAACAACAACAACAATAATATTAAGAAACAAGAAAAAGTTTACATGAAGGCTATTATTCTTTCCAAAATACAAAATGTGTACAATGAATTTCATGTGCACAAGAACATTGACCATTACAAGACTTCTAGGTGAGCCTCAAGTATCTTTCTAAAACATTACTTTCTAAAGATTTTTTTTTCCCCTATTTAGATAAGTTTGTCCATAACTCAACTAAATAAGATTTAGTTTGGAAAATCATTTTGAGTCGAACTAGTGTTTATATTATTGATTATAGAACAACAAATTAAAATTTGAATAGAATTATTTAACATAAAAATCAAATTTGGGTTGGTGAGCGGTACATGATAAAAGAAAGAGGAAAAGAATAGTAGCAAAAAGAAAAGAATAGTAGCAAAAACAGGCATCAGTTATTTATAATTGTGAATTTAAGCAACATTTCTTTACATTTATGATCCATGGAAATATTGGACTCTCACGTTGATATAGGGGCTATGAGCCAAAAGAGGTTCTTCCAATAAGGTTAAAGAAGCCATGTACCAACATGGCTTATAAGAGTGTAAACACTCCCAATAAAATACCAAGAATAAATTTCTACCGCTATACCTCCTTACTCATTTGTGCTGACAACATATGAAGGGGTTGTGAACCTTCTATTCATTCATTATGACCTTGTAGATTGCTGCTATACCCCACCACCCACTGGTTTGTCCAAGAGGATACTGCAGATTGGCTCTAGAGTTGCTTTGATGATTTTTGGCTAATTGCTTCCACTTTGAATGACTTGGAACTTAGGAAATTTTTCTGACCTCCTTTGCAGAAGGGATTCCTTTTCCCTCACCTTTAGGCTCGATTCCTCTCCCCTCACTTTTTTTAACCTCCTTTTTTGAATGGTATTTCCTGTTTCTTATATTAAAAAAAAAACTTAAGATATGCAATGGAAAAGGATTCACGACACACTCTCACCTGTAAATGACGAAAACTTCCTTTTTTTTTAATAATTTTTAAATAACGTTCACTCCTACCGCTCAAGACAATATGTGTGGCTGTGGTTGTTTACAATGTAGAATTATTAATTATATTTCTTTTGACAATTATTTTCACGTGATATAGATTTGAACTTATGCTATACACGATGATTTCTAGCCTACAAGTCATTTCGTCTATTACATTCTGAAGTAGCATCTATTCATTCGTTTATAACATAACGTTCTTGGTTCATCTCGTGTTTTTGTGCCACATGTTATGTTACTGTTCACCCTTATCATGGTGTTCTGAGTTGCAACTTAACTAGTTTATTTGACTTATTAGGCAATGGTTGCTCGTGGAGACCTTGGGGCTGAACTTCCAATCGAGGAAGTTCCTTTATTGCAGGTACAACTCTAACGCTATTAGTACTTTCTCATCCAGCATTTTTCCGTTGTGCAACATCAGTTCCAGATAAAACTTAAATGGTTTGTATGTTGACATAAAAAAGACTAGTTTGCAGTGATCATAAATTAGTTATACAAAATATTGAAAAGAGTGCACCAAATAGAATCCAAGCTATCTTCCAAACGCCCTTTGATCTCTTGCATTATCTCTTCTAAGTCATCACTCTACCCCATCTCACAAAAAATACCCTTGACAGCTGGACCAGGGAGTTTTAGATTTTTCTTTGAAGTTTGAACATCTATCTATGTCCACAAAGTCATTAGAGTTAGGACTCTCCACTATTATGCGAAAAACACTAATGCAAACTAAAGCAACCTAGCAACTTGATCCAACAATTGCAGACAGAAGAGCAATGAAAAAAGGTGAGCGTGGTTTCCTAGGGGATTTTTTCCGTAATATACTAGTTCAGCAAAAGTTTTCCATGGGAAAAAATCATTGAATTCAGTTAACGGAATGATCAAACGAGCCAAAAAAAGAAAAAAGGAAACCCAAAGGAGTTTCCAACTATTTTTTTGTTTTTAAAAGGAGTCCAGTGTGTCAATTTTGCCTGTATATGCGTCATGCTTGTAATTATTTATCCCTGTGTATATTTATTAAAACTTTACGAGGAGAGAAATTGCAACGTCTTGTTCTTTGATGAAAATTGCAATTTCTGATTCTATGTAATTCCTAGTTTTTTTTGAAAAAATATTCGTGAGTGTCCGGATCAGCTTACACGCACCTCGACTATTCTCACGTGGCAGATTGCCTAACCTTACAATATTTGGCTGTCAAGAAAACCTTACGAAATCAATTCTTAGGAAGTGGCCACCATGAATTGAACCAATATATAATTCCTAGTTGGTAAGAATTGTTCAATATCAGCTGTTCATGTTTGGCTGATATAAATAATTTACCCCAACCTATTATATTAACAATAATTGGGGTGGAGGATTCGAACCTATAATCTTTTGGTTACTAAGTCATACATGATGCCACTAGAGCTCTACTCCTTTAGATATTCACACAAGCTTTAAAACTGGGAATAAAAGGATGATAAGAGTATTGTACGTCAAGGACTGTAAAATTAATAGGATGATAAGATTAACATTTTTATCATGTCAACATATAACGTTAATTCACTTTGCTTTTCCGTCAGGAAGATATTATCAAAAGGTGTCATACCATGCAGAAACCAGTTATTGTAGCAACAAACATGCTGGAAAGCATGATTGATCATCCCATGCCAACTAGAGCCGAGGTTTCTGATATAGCTATTGCAGTACGAGAAGGTGCTGATGCAGTTATGCTTTCAGGCGAAACTGCTCATGGAAAGTATGTATCCTAGTTCAATATCTCGGCAGCTTTTTTTGGGCAGAAATTTCGTTTATTTTTCGAATGAAAATGTTTTATTCAAAACCCAGCTTGTCCCCTTAGGACCTTTTTGTACTGATGTTTTTGTTTCTTTTGTTGTTGTAATTGTATTTTGCAAATAATAAAATATGGCATATCCTGTATGCATGCTTATGTTCGTTTTATTGAGTTTCTAATTATTGCTAAATATAGAAGTTCACGCTGTTTTCTGTCCTGTTGCTATAAAAGTTATTATTTTTTTCTTTTTCCTTCTTGAATTCATTTTTATATCAAATTGATCTCTTGATCCATGATGGTAAAAAAAATAGGTATCCATTGAAGGCTGTGAAAGTGATGCATACTGTGGCTTTGAGGACGGAATCTAGTCTACCAATTAATACTACTACTCCAAATCAATTGAGTGTCTACAAGGTTTGTATTATTTACAGTGATGTGTCAATTAAGTGTCAATGTTTTCTTTCTAATTCATTGTCTTCAATGTTTTTTCTATGATGTTTTTGAGACATAGGATGAAGACAATATGTAATGTCTTATTGGATTTTCTTTTTAGAAACCAAACTTGGTGTATAATTGAATTAAATATATTATTATAACATCCAATTTGTATTTACAGCATAATATCTTTTTATTATTTTTAAATCTGTTGTGCATTGTATTCTTTGACAGAGACAAATGGGAGAAATGTTTGCTTTTCACTCCACCATTATGGCCAACACCCTTAATACTTCTATCGTTGTCTTCACAAGAACTGGCTCCATGGCTATACTCTTGAGTCATTATAGGCCCTGCTCTACTATCTTTGCCTTCACTGATGAGTAAGTTCTGAAGGAATATAATCTACTGCAACATTCTTGCATTTCATGTATAATTTGGATATTTGTTACGCTTTCCAATTAATACAGTTCATACCGTTAAGATGATATTTGTGTGTTGTCAAGTATGAATACTTTTCCATGAAAGTGTATAGTTTTCTGTTGATATAGATGTAAACTTCTAATAGCTGTGTAATTGTGTGGAATCGTGGCTTTCTGGATCCAGGGTGAATCCCTTAAATATCTTCCATGTATTTGTAGCTCTAGATAGAGATAAGAGAATGAAAGGTTGCATCACTTGCTGCACGGTCAAAATCTTAGATTATTATTTTTTGCTTGACAATACTATTTAACGTGTCATTTATGTGAAGTCTTAGATGTTACTCTTGAATTTGCCGATTGGATGATAAAACCTTTTTGTATTTTCGCTCTTCATCGAATTGAAGTGAAGGCTATCTCCTAGGTTCATTTGTCTTTTATCCAATCATAATTTAATAAGATAACTAAATTATGGTCTGATGCAGCGAAAGAATTAAACAAAGGCTGGTGCTTTATCATGGGGTCATGCCCATCTACATGCAGTTTTCAAACGATGCAGAAGAGACGTTCTCTAGAGCACTCAAGTTATTGCTGGTTAGTTTTTCTTTATCGTGTTACTTTTCCTTCTCTATTTTCCTTGTGTTTTTCAAAGATCCTTTGAGGATATGTTCTTTTTTTTTTCAACAACGAGGTGGAGGGATTTGAACCCTTGACATATTGGTTGTGGACAAACACTTATATCAGTTGGGCTATTTCCTACATTTGCAGGATAAGGGCCATGTGGTAGAGGGAGACAACGTTACGCTTGTTCAAAGTGGAGCTCAACCAATTTGGCGGAAAGAATCTATTCACCACATTCAAGTACGTAGGATCCAAGGGTGATTTTGCTAGTAAAATGAGGCTCTATTGGTTTGTTCTTTCTCCTTTTTGGAGATTGTTATGATTACGATAAGTTATAGTTTTGTGACGTTTTGAATTTATTGACCTATTGATTAGACATTTCTTGTTAATTAATAATATATATTTTGTTGCTTAGAGCACTGTCTGTTTATATATTTTCTATATGCACGAATCAAAGGCTTCACCAATCCAAGAGCATTTAATTGTTACGAGGAGGACTTGCGATGACGATGAGATACAAAAATTAGGACAACTTGATAGATAAAAAGGAGAGTGTGCTTCATTTCTATGCACAGCTTGATAGATAAAAAAAGATGGCCGAGTGATTCTCAACACTTGATTCCCCGCATAGAAAAGGAAAAAAAAAGAGGAAAAAAAAGTAAGTCAAAGTCCTCTAATAAATAAAGCCAAGAAGTGTACAAGGTGGGAACATGTAAGGTCTTGCATAAGAAATCTTCAGATCATAACATGCCATCCTTGCTCTTTCAGTAACATAACTCGATATTATTTGGTCAGAAGCGTCAGATGTCTGTCGTAGAAAGCGGGAAGAATTGAGTATAAAGAGTTGAACCAAGAATATGTTTCTGACTCTCTAGGCCCCATTCCTTTTATTCTTACACAAACTGAGAGAATATGCATCAAACAGGTCTAGCTTTTGTTCATATTTCTTCAAATCAGACCTTGATGTGCTCCTGGTCTTCATTTTCTTCACACTTGCCCTCCAATTGGATACATTTGTACCATTTAGCACAGAGAATATACACTACAAAGTCAATTGCTGTCAATCCAGCTAAAAGGAAGTAGAATCTATCTAGATGACCTCTGTTTAGGTTTCCTGGAATCCATCCTGGCATGCGATCCTCTGTTGATATTTTCATTACCATAGTGACCAGAAGGCTGCTAACATAATTCCCCAAAGAGATTGATGTCATACATAGTGCACTACCAAAGCTCTTCAATCCATCTGGGGTTTGTGCATTGAAGAACTCCAATTGTCCTACGTACATGAAGACCTCGGATGCTCCGATAAATGCATACTGTGGAACCTGCCAAAAGATGCTCAAGGAGCTTGAGCCTTCACAGTGTGGGCAGTCGCCTTTCGCGTACTTCAGCCTATAACACTCGACGATACCTGCTGAAACCATTGCAATCACTGCTATGATGAGACCAATTCCCATTCTCTGAAGCTCAGTCAACCCCTTGGAATCTGATTTTCTAAGTTTTCCTACAAGTGGGTCTAGTACTCGCCGGTAAAGGAAAATGAAAAGTGCTACACTGAGAATGTCAAAGCTCGACATGCTTGCAGGTGGGATATGGAAGTTTGAAACAGTAGTTTTCATGGCGGCCCCTTGCTCAACAAAGAGGGAAGCCATTTGAGTGAAGACCACAGAGTAGAGTATGGTGCAGAGCCAAATAGGAAGTAATCTTAAAATGCACTTGACCTCTTCTACTTGTGTGATGGGACATAGGCGCCATGAATTGTTAATGCCTTGTCCTTGGTTATCCAAATCTCTCGATGAGATATATGCTGCCCTATCCAAAAACCTACAACATATAGAAAATCAAGCATGAGTTGCTCAGACTATAATGGAAGGTGAATAGAACCACGTTTTTTTTGTAAATGAGAGAGTTTCTATGAGCTTGGAATAAGTTAACAAGATAGGATTTCTCCAGGTATTCCGAAAATTGATCTTCACGAGCAAATCCGAAATTAATCGAGGAATCTGTTTGTCAGATTTGTTTAAAGAAATGAAGCTGAAATGTAAATGTCCTTACTTGAATCCATGGGTGTGAAGTATCTTTCTACCACGGTTCATTGAGCAATCCTTGCCATCACCATTGTATAGTTCATCTTCACTTGGTGGCATCATGACTGTTGATTTCTTAGCTGCAGCAACAATGACTTGGCAGAATCTTGAGAGAGGGTTGCCACTTGGCTTGAAGTGCCTGTACCTTGGAGTGCCACAAAGAAACAAAACCAATGCTGCAAAAGCGGAACCAGCTGACACCCAGAAGCCCAAAGCCCACAGTCCTTCATCTTCAAAGTACCCCAAAATGGTGTTTGAGAAGAGAGAACCCAAGTTAAGCGCCAAGTAGAAGTAGCTAAAGAATGCCACTTTTGAGTGCCCCTCTTTGGAGTCCTCTTCATCAAACTGGTCTGCTCCAAATGTGGCGATATTCGGTTGATATCCCCCGTTTCCCAGCGCGATAAGGTAAATGGAGAGGTAAAACAATGCATTCCCTAATCTTGAATTTGACTCGCATGGAGTGTTCTCATCTCCACAACCTTTTGGTTTGATCAGGAAAAGCTGCGATGATATGGAAAGTGCAACCAGGCCCTGCAATAAAGAAAGGTGAGGAAGCAATTCAAGAAAAAAAGTTCTCTGTTGGTTGAGTTCTGAAATCTTTAAGGTCTGGTTCCTATACTTACAATGACAAAGATGATTTGAAAAATGGCACAAGTTTTGTACCTTCCCCAGTATGAATCACTGAGGAAAGCCCCAACAAGAGAGAAGATGTACACTGTCCCGGTCCATTTGCTTACACTATTGGCTGCATCGGCATTGTTTTGCTGCATAACCCTTGTCAGGAACAGCACCAAGTTCACACCAACTCCAAAGAAGGCAAGAGTTGCAAGACCTTGATTCACTGTATTGTCAGGAGAAGCAAGTCAGGGTAGAACTAAATTGGATAGGTTTATTCTTCATTTTGTGGAGAATTCAGGAAAAAATTGTCCAGATAAGTTTGATTTACCTAGTGGTTGGCTGTTATTTATCAGCACAATATTGTCTATTTCGAGAGCTAAAAGTTCTTTGAGAAGTGAAAAGGCCAGTTAAGGAAGACCAGATTTCAATTCAGACTCACAAGTAGACTCTCTAAAAAGATAGAAAGAAGATAGAAAGTTAAGTAAAAGGGCAAGTCCATTGCAATTTCGATGCTAGATGGTTAAGTGTTGTAAGATCGTGATATGTTTAATCGAAATTTGTATAAGTTGGCTCGAATAAAAAAAAAAAAACTCTTGGAAGGAATATTTGTGAGGTCAGAATTTCATGTGAGCTTTAAGGTTAAAAAATTAACAAGTTAGAGTGTGTTTGGAGAAGGGAAATGGTAATGATTATGGAGGAATGAGAATGAGGGAGACAATAAGAAAGAGAATGAGGGAGACAATAAGAAAGAGAATGAGGGAATAATTATTTGTATTTTTGGGTGAAGGGATGATTATGAGAGAATGATTATTTGTGTTTGGGGTGAAGAGAATGATTATGAGAAAAATAAAATAATGAGTATGATGAAAATGAAAAATAATGATGTAATGTATAAAAAGTTGTTGGAGAGATAAAAATAATTAGGAAAAGAATGAAAAAATATGATTTTTGAAAAACGTGATTATGGGGAATGATTCTGGCTCAAACACGAGAATCATCTCCATTCTCATTCTCTTCTTTATTTTTGGTGGTCCAAACACACCCTTAATGGCTTCTATCACTGTGCCTGAGTTCTCTGCTATCCGTCTATTTGGCTTCTCACCCCAAAACAATCTTCTCGAACCGTTTTACTATTTCATCTTTTTATCATGATATAGTTTCAACTCCTTATCTGTATATTTAAAAAAGTGACCAAAGAGGTGGAGTTCAGTCATCAGTGCTATGAACCGAGGCTTATTAAATATCTATCAGTAATTCTTGTAGGTACGTAACTGAAACAACGCGTGGAAAATCCACGTCATGCTATGCCAAAAGAGTTTATTACGTGTAAGACACGTTTCTCATTGCTGCATGCATTTCTCACTCTTTTACACTCTCAGATTGAGAGTATGAGGTAACATAGCACAGTATTTTAGAAATCTCTCTTTCTCTTTTCTCTCTTCGTTTAGGGTGTGTTTGGAGGGACCGGAATAGTAATGATTAAGTGGAGAATGAGAATGAAGAAGAATAGGTAGGAAAATGATTATGGAGAAAAATGATTATTTGTGCTTGGGGTGAAGGTAATGATTATGGAAAATAATTACTTGTGTTTGGGATGGAAATAATAATTATGGAAAAATAAAATAATGAAAATAATGTGAGTGAAAAATAGTGATGTGATGTATAAAAAGTTGTTGGAGAGAGAATAAAAAGTAGTTAAAAAGAAAATGAAAAAAGTGATTTTTAGAAAACGTGATTATGGGAGAATGATTCGATAGCCCAAACGCGGGGAATCATCCCCATTCCCATTCTCCCCTTTATTCTTAATGGCCCAAACATCTTCTCTTATGGGTTCAGGTCTCTCTCCCTCTTGTCGTCCAGCTCCCATGGAGTCAATGAGGTAATAAGGCACAGTCCTCTAGAAATCTCTTTCTCATCATTTAAGGGCTATTCTTGCTTTTCTCTTTAGCAATTCCAATTTTGACCCCTCTCTCTTTACTGAAGATTTTTATTTTAGTCTGAAATTAGGTGGAGGAGATACCAGCATGCAAGGAGGCTACAACACTTGGCTTGTTCTGTACTGCCAAATGTAAAGCAATAAAGCCATCCCTTTCTGTATATTGCAGAATTCAGGTGAGAAGCTCTTTTACATCTCTAGTATGTACTTCCACTTATCTTTTTTCAAATCCAAACAAAATGTTACAAACCTATCTCTCTCTCTCTCTCTCACCAACCCCATCAAAGGTTCTCTACAAAACCTTGCAGACCTATAAACTCTGCACCATCCTCCTCTTCTCCCTATCTAAGAAGCTAATGAAGAAAATAAGTTAAGATAGAATCTTGGTTGATGTGTTCCATTGTGGATTTTTTAGGCCAAATCTGTGACTAAAATTAGTCAAATGATATATCTTTTAGGGACCTTGAACCTTTAGAGCAAGGAGAATGAAAATGATGATGGAAAATGAGAATATGGTAAGAATGGTTAACCAGAGAAATGATTATCTATGTTTTGGCGGAAAGTACCTGTGTTTCAAATGCATAGAATGATTATGAAAACATTGCAAGCCTCTTTCAGCCGAGTAAGATTACGAAGGACAAAATATTGGTTATAAGAAAATGAAAAGTTGTTTTGGAAAATGAAAGATAGTCATATAAAGAATGTGACGAGAATGAATAGTGATCATGAAGGAATGATTATCTGTAGCCTGAACTTATGAACTTATCATGGTAAATAAAATGAATAGTGATTATGGAGGCGATAAAGGGGAATTATTCTACATCTCTTCGGTTTAATCACCTTGCCCCCCAAACACCCATAGTTGAGTTATGTTTAGCATCTGAATGTGGAAAATTCAGGTAACAGTAACTTTTGGTTATGTAATAAAGAGAGAGGAGTTTTGGGTCTTACAGAGTATGATGATTCCACCAACCCATCCTCCAGAGTTTGATCTGATTGCAGGTTGGCCATGCCAATCTATAGTCCCATCAAGAGTGCAAACTTCTCTCCCTTCTTTTATCTCACCAGCCTGCAAATTCTGTACCCAAAAACCAAATTAATATTAATACACTGTAAAAAGTGCTTCTTATTCTTCTTCATATTCAAAAGATAGAGAGCAAATGAAAAAGGTGATGATTTGATTTGATCATTTGAGTATAGACCTCATTGAAAATCTCCAAGCAAGCCATTGATGAAAATGGTGTTGGAAGTATAGGAAAAGAGCAGAACAGGGCAGGGAGAGGAGTTGGTGAAGTGTAATGCTGATGAAAGACACACAAGTCTCTTGAGACTCTAACCAAATTGTTTAGTCTGTATAAATAGACAAGGCTAGGATTGCTTCAACGGTAGAGATTTCAAGACAGACGTGTGGGGTCACCCCCAAATGTCCAAAATCTTTTTTGCAATATGGATCACACTCTTAGTATTTAATTATAAAATCTCTTGTTATCTCCTATATCTGGTTCTTGGTACTGGTTCTTATGCTCCTGGATATAGAGGAGCGAAATTCTGATTTTCAATCATAAAGAAAGGATAAAAGTTAGGCTCCTCTATTTTAGATGTTCTGCTCTGATAATTTGTAACCCATCATAGATTGATTTAATGATTTAGAGTACTTTGGAAAACTCAAAAGATGTGGATGGTAGCTATTTACTTAAAACTGTTTTATATTTGTTAGAATGAGATATGACATATATTCTTTTGATTAGTCAGGTTTAATTAATGGGGCTCTTGTAGTATCCACTTTGCCTCCCTTAGTGCCCATATATTTTTGACATTGACAGCCTAAAAATGAAGTAATTGTTATTTGAAATGGCTGCCACTTGTCTCATGATTGTTAGATATGTAGTTAATATCATTTTTAATTTCTTTTTATTTGTACCTTATAGGGAAGGTCTAGGTCCAGTTATATTGTATTATGTAGCTATGTTAAATATTTAATTACTTAGAGCCATCATAACTAATTTGGTAATCAAGAGATTATAAGTTTAAACCATCGTTCTGTTTCATTAATTACTTGAGAATGCATAATATTCGGGAGATTGTAGGATAAACCATAATTATGAGGAGAATGATAACTTCGTACGTGTGAATATTGTGTAGCTTATTTGAAAAGATATTAGCATTCTTTTCAATCTATCTTTTAACCCATCTCTTCAAAATGTCTTTTAAAAACATGCTGGGATATGATGGGTCCAATCTATGGAGAGCTAAGAGGTGATGAGATCAATTTATGGTGATTATCTACTTAGGAATTAATTTTCTACGTGTTTCTTTTGACATCTAAATGTTGTAGGGTTAAGTATGTTCCATTACAATAGTCGAGGTGCGCCCAAAATGGCAGAATTAAAAAAAATTGATCATCAAACTGGATAGAGAATGTGAAACCTTTATGAAAGACTATTTAAGTGCTTAAAATGTGTTCAAATTGCCAAAAAATGTGTGGTTAAGGGAGTGTTTGGGCCACCAAGAATAAGGGAGAGAAGGGGAATGGAGATGATTCTTCGTGTTTGGGCCACTGAGAATCATTCCCTCCATAATAACGTTTTCTAAAAATCACTTTTTTAATTCTCCTCCTAACTACTTTTTATTTTCTCTCCAACAACTTTTCATACATCATTATTTTTCACTCACATCATATTCATTATTATTTTTTTTTTCATAATCATTACCTTTATCTCAAACACAAATAATCCTTATCTCCATAATCATTACCTTTATCCCAAACACAAATAACCATTACTTCTATAATCATTCTCCTCTCTATTCTCCTCCTCATTACCATTCCCCCTTAATCATTATCATTATCCTTGCCCCAAACACATCCTAATTGGTTTGGCCCTATCCCTTCAAAAGACATCCTAGATGACCTCGACATACAAGAATTCCAAGCGTCAACATACAAGAAGAAAACTCTTCAAATGATAAGATAATTGGCACTTCAATTAAAATAATATGGAATTTAGACAACTTATCTTAATATCCTCTCTTGTCAGTTCTTAAATAAGAATCAGTCATAAAAAAGAAATAAGAATTAGTCATAAATAGCCAAGCTTAAAAATCACAAAACTACTTAAATCTTTTACATTTTCATGAAAATATTCCCTTTTGGAAGAGCATAAATGCTAAAGAATGGAAATTAGAGGTCATTGCAACAAGTTAATTGAGATGGTGATTCTATTAACTCATGTTTTAGAATAATAATTGATTTGATTATCAGAATTTGCTAAATTATTTTACACTACATGATTCTATTCAATTATATTCATCCATTTCACACATGAATTGAATTATGATCAATGTTTTGCAACATTTTACTAAGTTTCATATCAATATATATTCGAATAAATGATGGGAACCTTTTAGGGGGTGTTTGTTTGTTGAATTTGTAGAGGATTTAAAAATAGTATTTATTAATTACTCTTAAAAAAATTATATTCAAACGAGTTATTGTAACTACTCAAAACAATTCCTCATTTTTACTACTAAACAACTCCTCATTTTTACTACTAAAAATAACTCCTCATTTCTAATCATTCATTTTTTACTACTCAAAATAACTCCTCATTTCCAACAACTCATTTCTAATAATTCATTTCTAATTAATCAAAATAATTCATTTTAACTATTCACTTCTAATCATTCTTTTTTAACTACTCAAAATAACTACTCATTTCAAATTAACATCCAAGCAAGTTGTTGTCTCTATCTCCTCTAAAAAAAACATCTAAAACGAGTTTTTAACTGCAACTCTCAATTTCTAACTCTTCATTCAAAACTTCATCCAAACACCTCTGTAAAGGAGATTTTTCATGTATATTAAAAAAATTAAAATAAAAATGAATCGGAGAAAACATTTTAGAAAAAATTCGTGCATCGTAGAAAATTGGGGCGAATCTTGTAAAAAGATAAAAAAGGTTAATGTCTGATTTCAATCAATACAACAAATAGTTTTAATTAATGCACATATAATCTTCGATCAATGCACCAAACTGTCTTCAATCAATGTAGGAGATACTTTTCAATTAAAAAATGGTGAAGGACAAAATTAGAATATGCAAAAAAAACGTCTAAGATTATGCTATGGATAAAATATTTCAAAAAGATGACAATAAAAAAGTTGCAAACTCATTCCCTAAATTCAATATATTTTATTTATTTTTCTTTGTACATTGTTATCAATACCAATATGATTGTTTCCATTCATTTGTATTATTTTGTTCACAATTAATGTAATTCATGTGCCAATTTAGAAGTTGCTTTTACGTTAATTAGCCCATTTTTTGGCAATAATTTATGCAAAATCTTATCTCAAAAAGAAAAAAAAAAGGCATGAGTTGTTGAAATTAATTTCTTAAGCGTGGTCACCAAAGTTGCAGGGAGCTAAATGAAACTACCCATGTTTTGCCAATAATTTATGCAAAATTTTATCTCAAAAAGAAAAAAAAGGTTTGAGTTGTTGAAATTAATTTCTTGAGTGTGGTCACCAAAGTTGAAGGGAGATACAAATTAGAGCTAAATGAAACTACCCAAATGACATGAAACAAGAAAAGCAAATATATATATATATATATATATATATGTTAAGTTTAGAATCTCATCTCCCAAATCTTAGGGTTAATTAATTTACTTCCAAAATAATATTACTCTTTCATGGAAAAGCATATGTTTCCAAGGCTATATAATTTTTTTTTTTTAATCTTTGTCTTATATGACTAATTAATCATTTATTATTCTTGTATACTAGATACCATTTTTCAATTTCCTATATGTTAGGGTTTCCAAACAAATTCTTATCCAAGCTATAGAAAAGAGCATTCAACCAAATCTCTTTTTGTTTGTTAGCCTCTAAATAATCTGAAAATATGCCATTGCTTCTTTCATATGATCAAAATTGATAAATCTCCCATTTGGCTAGATATCTATAAATGGAAAATGATTGATAACTGCAATTACTTACAAAAAACTAGCACAAACTTATTAGTAGTTGTCTCTTTTTTATAATGACCATCAAATTGAAAGTTGATGAATGCATAAAAGATACACTTCTTAATGCTTGTTATATGCGATAATTCTTAATTAATCGATTTTGAATAATTTTTTTAGGTGATGGTGAGAGATTTGAATCTCGAATTCTATATATTATTTAAGATATTTATTTTAATTAGTTGAGTTAAGTTTAGGTTGATGGTAGACTTTAATGTATATAATGACAAGATCACTTAGTTAGGATATATAGAGTTTTGACAACAAACATTAAAACAAAAAATGAATGATGAAACAAACCCTAATGTTACTTTCCATCCTCTTAATCTTTTTATCCTTTCTTTTTTCTCCATTTAATTGTAAATGAAATGTACAAGAGTGATATACAGCTGGCCACACATTCACAATCAAACCTAAAACCTAAAAGTTGGAAAAAGAAGAAAAGAAGCAATGAAAATATTACACACACACATATATATAGTATTCTATAGGATTCCAAATGCAATAATGTACTACTTGATAATTCCAAATTTTCAAATGACAAACGCATTTCCAATTTTAGGACTGATTTTATATATATATATATATATATATATATACACACACACATACATACATACATACATATACATACACACAAAGGCTTGAATAAAGTATGACATAATAAGACATACATATATATAAAGTATGTTTGGAAATAATTGTGAAAGGCTTGGAATCATTTTATGGGGTTGAAAATCACTAAAAAGAGTAAAAAGAGTATGACATAATTGATCCAAAAATCACTTTTAAACACAACTTTAATTGGTTAAAATTTAATGTCAAAACTTTAATCACATGTAATCGAACTTTAAAAAAAAGTTAAGGTATATATATACTTTTTGGTATATCTTCAAATATAAAAGATATTCATTATTCTAACTAGAAACAAAATGTTTTATCCTAAAGCATTAAACTTGAAAATTTATTGATCTAATTCATGCAAAGATACACACAATTTCTTATTTATGATGTTTTTTTCTTTTTTGCTTCTTCCTTCTGAATTTGCTTGGCATATATGAATATCATCAGTCCATTTTTTAGTAGTGCCCACAAGGGAATAAAACTATTAAGCATAAGTATCTAAAAAGTGTCAAAAGGAAAAAAATCCAATGTTTATAAATTATGTTAATGTTTATAATATAAATATCTCCCCTATTTGAATGGCCTTTCATGCCTTGTTGAGACAAGAAGCCCCTTCATTTAGATCAAGTGAAGAATATTTAATTGAAAATGATTTTATATATCCATGTCAAATGCATTTTTATAAATTCATTAAAAAGCAGTTTGTACCTAAAATGTTTAAATTCTTACCATATGTTTTATTTGTGCATATCTCATTAGATTTAGGTTTTAATTTCAATTTGGTCTCTATTTCAAAATTGAAAATTTTTACTCATAACATTTTAATAATGACACATTCTAATCATTAAAATAACAAAATTGTTAGTTATATAAAATAATGTTGTTGAGTAAAATGATGAAGTAGATTATTTTAGTTTTCATGTGAAATTAATTTTTAAAAGAAAATAAGGATCAAATTAAACTTTTTTTTTTTGAGTTACAACTATTGGAGGTGGAGGAGTTCGAACTCATGACCGAGTGTACACTAATGCCGTTAAGCTACTGCGGTTGTTGACAGCATAAAAGTAAACTAAAAAACATATAAACACTAAAAGTGACAATTTTTGTTGTTTAAAAAAAAGTGATAATTTATCAAATATCTGTGGTAAAAATGTTCAATTTGAAACGTAGAAAGTAATTTTTCCTAAAAAAAATTATGCATTTCTCATTAGTTTTCTCTCACTCTTCATTCATTTTCCTAATTGTTCATCATATCTAATTTCGACATCGTTTTTTAAAATCTTAGTTCTACATATAGTTTCTCTCCTTTTTCTTTACATATCTACTCATTTTCATTAATATCAATCTATCTTCATACATTCATTATTTAGTGGGTCTTTTTTAAACATATATTTGATTTCTCTTACTAATCTCTTTAAATATATTTTGTTATTTTAATTGTTTTCATTTTTACATCAGTTGGATTCTAGAAATATCTTTTTAAGCATGCATGCATTAATTAATGAAAAAAGAATCCTTAAGTGAAATTAAAAGCGCTTTTCAAATACTATAAGTTACCATACCAATCAAACAACACAATGCTTTACCATTAATTATTTAATATTCTAATCAAAGTGTTTTTATAGTAAAAGTACTTTTGAAGAAACAATCAAAATTAGCCGCCTAAAATATGCCTCTGGAAATAATGTTTTTAAATTTCCAGAAAAAAAAAAGAAAATAACCAATTCCATGACCATGATCATGGTATTGAACTAGATCATATAGAGAAATACCGTGATCATGGTATTGAATTAAATTTTCACTCAACAATGAAATCATTAGGCTACTGACTCTATATATAAAAGTGTGTAACCAAGCTTTTCTCATTAAATATAGATTTTTCATTTAAAAAAGCGCTAATTATCTGCTCGGTAAAACTATTAAATAATGATGTCCAATGCACATAAAAAAACATGCCATTCCAAATGAAATTATTTATTTCTTTTTTTCTCGAGATATTTGTAAAATTATTCTAATGAGATATATTGTAAAATTCTATTTAAGCTAATTTATGTACACCACTAATTTATTCTGATGAGATATATTGTAAAATTCTATAACATTTAGATATCAAGAATTTTCTAAAAAAATATTTTCTCGCTAAGTGACAATTATAAATATAAATTTTTTTGACAATTAATTCAATCCACAATTATTATTTACCCAATTATTTTTATATGTTGAAGAACTCCATGCATTTTCATTTTGGTTGGTTTACTTCTAGATTTCGAATCCAAAATTAAATCTTCCAAATGTGAATCGTAATGGCTCGTGTGTATATATATATATTATGTAAAATCTATTCTGGTCCTGTTTTTCGGCTGATTTAAAAAAATAAAATTACAAAATTAAAAAAAATAATAATAAAAAAACAGGTTGTTTGCACGTTCGAATCGGATCCAACTTAGAAGTTGAAGAGACTTAAATGTCTTTTTCGATACCAAATTTAATCACCAAACCAAATGAACAATAAGTGACGTCGTAATAATCATCAAATCCATATTGCATTTCACTTTGTTCCATTTTCATTTATATATTTTTAAATATTTAATTTAGTTTTGTGCTTTTATTAATTTTTGATAGTTTTCTTGTTGTTTTGCTTTTAAATAATTATTTTTTTATTATACTTTTTTTTTTCTATAAATCTTGGAAATATATTCGTTTTATTTGTTGTATTATAATATTTTTATTACTCAAACAATTTTTATAAAAGAAAAAATAACTTCAAATTTAAAGGTTATGGTTTATCGAAAATATAAAAATTAAAATTGAATATTTAAAAAATATATCAACTAAAAAATTACTCTAAATTTAAATTTTATTTATAGTATTGTATTTATTCGTCTCTACCATTACTTATCTAGTTTCATCCTTATTTTTACTTTGAAGCTTACAAAACATTATATCTATCCACATAAGAAGTGTTTGGATAGAGGGGTTTACTCTATTTCAATTATTCATAATTTTTTAATTTTCTTTTACAACCATTAATAAGTATTCTCAATTTAATTGAGAATTTTCAGCTCCAATCATTCATAATCTCTCGATCTAAATGATTTTTTTATACACCTACTTATATAATTCAAATATGGGGTGTTTCTAGTCGAAGTAGTCATAACTTCTTAGTCTAAACAAGATTTCAACAATTTTTAATTATTAAATCTTATTTGATGTGGGCATTTTTTTTTCCTTCAACTTTTGTGAAATGACATGTTCTTAATTAATTAGAAACAAACACACTGAGAAATGGTTTGAAATTGTGGTTAATTACTGTTTGAGGGTAAATGTAGAGAAAGAAAAACAGTTGCCCCCATATGTAAGAGTTCTTATCGTGAATTCTTTTTAGTGCTCTTTTTTTTTTTTTTTTTTTTTTTGAAAACATTTGTTGGATCTGTTTAATTATCTATTAAATGTAAATAAGAATACATCACAATAAAAAACTCAGTAGGTGAGCTTTTACTACAGTTGTGGGGCAAATATTGTTAAAACGAGTTTGATTTATATCTTTAACACTTGTTCAATCTTGTTTGTGAAAAAAAAAAACCCATTTAATCTTTTCTTTTTGTGGGAACTTATATATTTATTTATTTCCTATGATATTTGATTGAACGAGAAAATAAAAATATAATGTGTTAGTATATTTTTTGTTGTTATGAACATTCCAAAACCTATTCTAAGTATATACATAATAATTATCCTTAATTTATTTAGTGATGTTTAATTAAAATGAAAACTCTAATTAAAGTTTGGGTCACATTTAATAGTTGAACGACAAATCTAACCTGAATCTGGGCATAAATCCTCATGACTTTGTTCTTGTGCATCTCCCAAAAAGTCTCATACTAAGGGGATGTTTATCTTCCCTTATAAACTTCAAGATCTACTCCTTATTTAATCAATGTGGGATTCTACAACACTTTGTTTGTATTCCCAACAATCCTCCTCTTGAACAAAGTACTGCATGCGAGCGATTCTGATAATCATTTTTCGAATTACACTTGAGTACGCCTTTACTCAAACCATGAATCCTTCCGAATTACACTTGAGCAAACTATAAAGCCCAATCATGGATTCACTCGATATATGTTTGAGCGCACAACAGCTACCCCTCACTAAGGCAACCATTTCAGAAGCACTCCTCACTCAAGCACTTGTTTCAGAAGCACTTTCACACCAGCGTAAACAGATGCTCAATCACGAGCACTCCCATTGGAGCACACATACAAGGCGTCTTAACCACGGATTTTCATCATGACTATTTCATACCCCATATTAAGTTATTTCATACTTGAAGTTCTTCCAATATGACTAAGTTAGGAGCACAGCTCTGATACCACTTGTTAAAGGATAACAAACCTACTCGGATCTCCATATTTGTATGATATTATCCACTTTGGGCATAGGTTCTCATGACTTTGGTTTTATTTTCACCCAAAAGGCTTCATACCAATGGATATGTTTTTCTTTCCTTATAAATCAAAGATCTACTCCTTATTTAACTAATGTGAAATTCTACAACACTTTGTTTGTATTTTTAACCTTGTATGTTATCTTTAAAATTTAGGTTTTAGGATTTGAAAAGAATATAAGTATTTCAAATATGTTTTAGAAAGAAGCTCTCATTTTCTCGATTATCAATTAAAAAAAGAAATACAAAAAGTTAAACATAATTTAGTTTGTGGGCGCAATTTAAAGAAAAGAAACATTCTTTTTTTTAAAAAAAAAAAAAGTTAAAAGAAAAGAAACTTGAGAGAAAATCAATTCAATCAAGATCTAGATGTTAATCCACATAAATATGTCCTAATAACTTCACTAAAGGTAATTTACCTTACTTTGATTAAATGTAAATTTTGAAGTTAGTCAAATTACCGTCTAACCTTATATAAGTAATTCAATCTAATTCATATACTTTCAAGTTAAATTATATTGAGTTTTATCAAATTGTATATACTCATCTTTCTTCTTCAAAATCACATCCATAATCCACAAATATGTAAAAAAAAATAATAATAATAATAAAGAAAATTGTATGATATTAAATTTGAACCTAATCTTATTAAATTGAGTTGGGTTGAGTTGAACAAGTAAAAATTGGTCAACTGAACTCAAGAACTAATCTAACCCAAAAGAAATCATAAAATTATAACTCAATACAATTCAAAGAAAATCATAACTCAACCAACTTTTACGATTTGGATTAGATAATCTACATTGTTCAAATTGTCAATTCTTTTGCACACCCCTATAAAACACTATATTAGTGTCTATTTCTCTTTTTATGTCACCTTTTTCCATTCTAAATAAATTTATTGTTAATATACATACATGTCAAGTAGGAATTTCAAATTTATGTTCACCAACATTTTTTTTTAAATCGAGTTTAATAACAGAGGGCCAATAAAATATATTTAAATTTATGACCTTTTGATTTATAGTAATCAAAATTTCTAATTGTTAATTTTAATGTGTCTTCCCCTAATTTAATGAACTTTTATGCTACATGCATGATTTTGTTATATATAAAATATATTTTGCATGTGTTGAAAAATAGTTCTTGGCCAAATTGATAAGTTTATAAAATTGAGAACAAAGCTCCACCATTTGATAATGAGTTGCAGCAATTATCAAGCTTTTGGCATTATCATCATTCCTTGTTTGCCACGATTTTTTTAAGTATACAATGTTGTAATTATATTATTGTTTTTGTTATTTTTTTATTTTATTATTTTTTATTATAAAAAAGGCCATTGTTTTATATATATATATATATAATCAAAGTTCTAGCTCTAATGGTAGACATTGACCTAATAGTCACTAAGATACTGATATAAAGTCTCATGATCAATTAATTAGGTCATCCCACAAACGGGATAAGCTTTTCTAGTTTTCCTTTTCAATCTAACTTTTATGTTTCATAAATTATAAATTTAATCTTTAATTGTGAAGAAAGTTTTTTATAATTTTAAAAATTAATATTTAGACTTATGTCGAATAAAATCAAAACAATAGTCTATGTCGTTTTGTGTTAGACTGTTGAGGCCATTGAATCTTGAGTTAGTATTCTACAATATATAGAATGATACAACTGGATGACATATAGCCTCCACATCTTCTTCTTCAATAAATATTCTCTTCCAATTTTCTCTATTCCATGGTCTTCTACCTTTCTTGTTGTTTGTACTCTCAGTCCATGACAATTTGTTATCCTTAGTAAATTAAATACGTAAAAGTTAAAGACTAAAAGAGTTGGTAAAATGTTGATTTGGTTAATTTGTTGTAATTTAATTAAATTCCATGATCACAAGTTCGAATAGTACCCATGTAGGGATTGGACAAAAAAAAAACGTCAATTACATATAGGTAATATAATATTCTTCACGTACTTAATTCGTTAACAATTTTTTTGAACTACTTTGGTACAAATCATGAGGTGTTAATCTTCTCTAAATTCGTTTTTTTTTTTTTTTTTTTTTTTTTTTTTTTTTTTTTTTTTTAAATTTAACTACATTTGGGGTGCAGATTTAAATAGAAAAGTTATTAGATTACTAGATTATACAAAATGTTATTGATATTCGTGATTGTTTAGCTAGCTTAACGTGTACTTCAATTATTCTTATTTCTTATAGAACATGTCATTTGATTCTAAATATTTAGATGTCGAAAAAAATTTCTAAGAAAAACTATCATGGTGTGGTCCAGTGGTCCAGAGACTCTTGAGAAACTAAGATGCGATGAATTCAATTCAAGGCGACCACCTACCTAGAAATTATTTTCCTAAGAATTTCTTTGACATCCAAATGTTACAGGGTCAAGCGGTATGTCCTGTGACAATAATGAATATGCACACAAACTGGCTTAGACAATCACAAATATGAAAGAAAAAATAATAATAAATAATCTTTGATAAATTAATTCTTATATTTGGTCGCCATTAAAATGAAGATTCTTACGTATATGATAAAAATAAGTTTCAATATTGAATTCATTGTAAGGGTTGGTGGCACATTGATTTCATTGTTTGAATATAATCTAGTTCAACACTATAATCACATACTCGATCCTAAAAATTGATATTTACCTCTCATTTAAACCTTCAAGTAATGGTACAAATTGACATAAAAGAATATATTAATGACTAAAAGACTTGTTACTCAAGTTTGTACCAAAAAATAAATTTGTTTTCTTACCCTCTCATATATAATTTATACCTCTAATAATAATGTTTATCATTTAATAGATGTCTATCAATTATTTAATATTACTAAAAAGATTAACGACATGTTAGTTTCATTGTTTGATGATAATCCAACTCAACACTATGTTACTGTATTACAGGTTGAATCTTAAAAATGAATATTTGATTTGGGGAGCATTGTAAATTTATCATATCAAAATTTTAACCAAATTCCAACTTACTCCTAACAAATTTATAATTGACCCAAATTTGAATATGGTAGCTAAGTAAGAATTACCAGTGGGTCATTTTCAGGCCATGAGTCTTACAGATGAGGATATGGAATGGAAGGAAAAAAGAATGGGAAAATAAAAATTAAAAAAAAAATCTTTAGATGAGGCATTCTCTGCCCACCATCCGTCGAAGATAAACCAATTTCGTAAACACAAAAAGTTTTCAAATCTTCCTTTCATTTTTTTCACTGATAGCAGAGGAAGAAGAAGGAGCAGAAGAAACAGAGCAGATTATACAAATAAAACTATGGCTTTGAGAATGTGGGCTTCTTCTACTGCTAATGCACTCAGACTCTCTTCTTCATCCAAAACCCATCTCTCTCCTCAATTCTCTCTCTCCAGATGCTTTTCTACTGGTAATTTTCGCTCTTTCTTCCATTGCCTGCAAACTGTTTGTGTAAATGCCTCTCTGAAGTTACAGTCTGTTTTTATACTGTTGGATCCTCATTTTCATTCTGTCATGTTGTTTCATTCTATATTATGCTTAATTTGTTATCTGGGTAAGATAAAAGAGTTGAATATAAAGCATGTTGTCCACTAGGATGGTCATTGGCAGAGGCTTGGAGTCTCCAAAGTAATGCTTCTTTGGAGGTTCCAACTCGTGAGTTTCTTATAAAATTCTTTGTTGTCTTTCGGGTCCGAGCTTTGGGACAGATGCGAATATCCCAAGTATATAGTGGGAAAAGCTTACGTTATCGGTTTATTGGAAAAATAAAATAAAATAAAATAAAGCATGCTGGTTGGATTTGCAGTATTGGATGGGCTGAAGTATGCTTCTTCACATGAGTGGGTGAAACATGAGGGCGCTGTTGCAACCATTGGCATTACTGACCATGCTCAGGTGCTTTTTATTTCTCAACGCCAATTTAACACACATGAAACTCATCAGTTTCCGAGTAATTTAATTCTTGTTTCCCTGAATTTTAGATGATTTTGTAAACTTGGTTCATGAACATTTAGGACAGTTTCTATCTAGTCTTGCTCTTTAAAAAGTTTATAATAAACCTTTTGCGTGCATTTGCAACAACCGTTAGATTATTATAAACGGTGGGTTATTGTAACGGAATAGGATATAATAACCTGTATTTGAAATGCATGTCAGGTGTTATAATAACTTGCGTTTAGAGTGCATGTTATTATAAAAGAAAGTTTTAATATAATATGGATTACTATAACATGGTTGGATGGTTATTCTAGTTGAGATGAGAGGTTATGAGCTAATTCACTAGCTATTATTTTATAACTAGTGGTCCAAACACAAGTTAAATTATTATAACCCAACCTAACCCACTTTAAACGGAGGCTCAAAAACTCTCAGGTTAAGTTCACATACTTTTTGAAGTTTGTAGTAAGTTCCTACTCTAATTTTTTGTCTAACAGGCTTATGTTGTTAACTCTGCTACTTTCATTCTGGCATGATATGGTGACGCTAAAGGCTGCATTGGAAATCAAACCGCCACACAATGCTTAAATGATGCATAGTTAGTGTGTCAATGTTAGTATTAAACTAATTAATGGTTGCGTATTGTTAGACACAAAATTGAAAGTTTTGAAACTAATTAGAATATAGACTAAATAAACACAATTCTCTGAGTTAACTTTCAAGAGATTGAGTTTGTTATTTGACCTAAATTTTTTGCTTAGATATGAAAACTTGATGCTTACATTTCATTTTGTTGGTACCTGAGCAATGGAAACTGATTCAAGCTTTTATTTTAAAAACTCTTGCAACGATCCATTATAGAAACTGTGCTCTTATAATTCTTGATATTAAAACTTGGATTGGAAGCGTTTTGTTTCATGGATCTTCGCAGGATCATCTTGGGGAACTGGTGTTTGTGGATCTACCAGAATCAGGCAGTTCGGTTTCTCAAGGTAAGAGCTTTGGAGCTGTGGAGAGTGTGAAAGCAACTAGTGATATCAACTCTCCCATCTCTGGTGAGATTGTTGAAGTTAACCCACAGCTTAAGGATTCTCCTGGTTTGGTAATTTCAAATCCTCAAATCTTTTTGCCAATTGTTTGGATTCTGCATTTGGTTGATTAATTGTCATTGGTTAAATAACGGTTTTGGTTCTTGTTTCGTGCTAGCTTAAACGTTTTCATTCACGGGCTTTCTTCAGTTTCATTTTGGTCCTTGTATTTTTTTTAACGCACTTAAATCTAGTCTATACATAATGATATTAAGGCCGTGTGTTTGAGGCAAAAGGATCAAATCGGAAAGATGGAGAATAATTCCATTACCCATGTTTGAGCCACCAACAGTCATTCCCCAATAAATAATATTTTGATATCCCATAAGTATTATCTACACCCTAAACACAGACAATAAATCTTCCTATAACCATTCATTTCACCCAAACATAGATAATCATTCAATTCTACCATGAATCATTTTCTCTTCTATTCTCTCTCTATTCTCATTCCATTCTTCTTGCCTCAAATGTTCCCTTATTTGAGTTGTAACATGCTAACATGGCATCGTGTCAAAATCATAGTAGGTCAATGTTAATTATTTATCGTTGGAATCTGATTATTGCGTTTACAAAAGTATATAAATCAAAATATGAATTGTATATATATTGATTTACTTTGTATGTTCATGAAATGAAGATCAATTCAAGTCCATATGAAGGGGGATGGATGATAAAAGTGAAGCCAAGCAATGCAGCT
>JBBMKA010000018.1:557279-582171 GCA_037833695.1 Sechiopsis laciniata
ACTATTAGATTGGCTTTGGACCCTTGGTTGAATGAAAATGTATTTCCTTTTTGGTATTTTCCACTAAAAGGACTCTTGTTTCTTTAATCTTCCTTTTCTCATTGTCGAGTGTCCAATAACTTCTAGAGAGAATATTTCTGATGTCAGCATTTAATGATGAGAGCTTTAAATTCAAACGATTCAGTTATGGATACCCTTGTAATCACCGTACCTGAGTTCTCTGCTATCTCTCTATCTTGGCTTCTCACAAAAATAAAATTAAAACTTCTATAACTTTTTTACCATATATCTTTTTATCTTGAATATAGTTTGAAGTCCTTATCTTTAGACTTAAAAAGTGACTGGAAGTGGGAGGAAATATAAAGAAAGGAGGAATAGAAAAATCAATTTTATATTATATAGGTGGAGTACAGAACCATGTGCTGAAACTAATTAAATATTATCTGTATTTTTTGTAGGTGAAATGAAACAACGCGTGGAAAATACACGTCATGCAACGCCAAAAGAGTTGATTACGTGGCGGATACGTCTCTCGTTGCTGCATGCATTTCTCTCCTTTCTCAAGAGTGAGTGAATGAGGTAACATTAGCACAGTCCTTGAGAAATCTCTTTTTCTTTCTCTCACCATTTACTGGTTCTTGTCTCTTTCCCTTTTGTCTCTCATGGAGTCAGTGAGGTAATAAGGCACAATCCTTAAGAAACTCACTTTCTCATCCCTTTTGGGCCGTCAAGAATAACGGAGAATGAAGATGATTTCTCGTGTTTTGGCCACTGAAAACTATTGTCGACGTAATCACATTTTTCAAAAATTATATTTTTTATTCTACTTTTATTCAATATCTAATAACTTTTTATACATCACATCGCTATTTTTACTCTTATCATATCCATTATTTTATTTTTCACATAATCATTTCTTTCACCCCAAACACAAAAATCATTCCTCCTATAATCATTCCAGATCATTCTTTCCATAATCATTCACTTCACCCCAAACACAAATAATCATTTTTCTTATAATCATTTCCTTCACCCTAAATACAAATAATCATTTCCTTCACCCCAAACACAAATAATCATTCCCTTCATAATGATTCTCTTCCCTATTCTCTCCCAAATACACCCTTAAAAGGTTCTTGTTTCTCTCTCTAAATCACTGTATCATCATTTTAAGGTTCTTGCTTCTCCTTTGAAAAAAAAATAAATAAAATTTGCTTCTTCTTCTAACCAACGACCAAGTATCTCAACAAGATCGGTCTAGCCAACAAAAACGATAGTTCAACGACATTAATTTAGCAAAAAAAAAAAAAAAAAAAATTCAACGATATCAGTATATTCTTATAATAGGATTTTGGGTATGAATCTCCCTCCCAAAATGTAATTGAACTCAAAAAAAACAAAAAAAAAAAAAATTGTTCATTTGGGCCTCTCTCTGTTTCTCTCGTGAATATCATAGTATGTATAGGCTGAAATTAGGTGAAAGATAGAGCAGCATGCAAGGAGGCTGCAACACTTGGCTGGTTGTGTAGTCAAATTGACAAATGTAAAGAAATAAAGCCATTCATATTTCTCTCTTATCGTTCCTAATTTCCTCTGTATTTAAGAATTCAGGTGAGAAGCTCCTTCACATCTTTAGTATGTATTTCTACTTATCTTTTTCAAATCCAAACAAAATTTAACAAACATTTCTCTCTCTCTCACGCAACCACCCCACCCCTACCAAAAGTTCTTGATTTTTCTTAAACCACTTCCTAAATAACCTTGATATATTCTACCTCTCGTGTCTCTATTCTTTCGATGTCTTTTGATATCTGACCTAGAGACGGACGTGGTTACCTGTGGAGCGAAAGTTTCGATTTTCCGGTTTCCAAAAAAAAAAACTTGCACCTTCTTCTTCTCTCTCTAATAAAGGAAACATATATGCCTGAATTATGCCTTAATCAACATCCATTAAAATCCCTAATCAATTGAATTATGCTTAGTTATAAGCAATATTTTGCTCCCCTTCATTAGAAACACATATAATTATTCTCTGTCACTCTGCAACACATGGTTGTTCTCCTACATGTAATGCATTCCTCCCTGAATAGATTTAGCAATCTTCATGATCATTTTTTTCACCGGATACGGATGATCCTACTTTCACTAATCTTTCCTATCTAAACCATTCCTTCCATTCTAAATACAGATATGGATGATCCTACTCTCACTAATCTCTTCTCTCGTATTTTCATTCTTCATAATCCGGTTCTACTTCAAGGAAAAAAAAAAAAAATGAAATGATAAGAGAAAAAAGTTAACAATCATGGAATGGCTCAAATAGTCAATGAGGGCCTTGGGATGTTTAAGGTGATGAAACTACTTACCTAAGAATTAATTTCCTACGAGTTTCCTTGACATCCAAATGTTGTAGGGTTAGGCAGTATGCCCCGTAACATTAGTCAAGATGCACGCAAACTGGCCCGGACAATAATGAATATATATATATATATGTATATAAAGAATAAAAAATAAAAAAAAAATAGAGAAAAGAGTTAAGAAATGGGGCCAAGGAGTTGAAAAGGAAATGATAATGTATCTTACAGAGTATGATGATTCCAGCAACCCATCCTCCAGAATTTGATCTAATTGCAGGCTGGCCATGCCAATCAACACTCCCATCAAGAGTGCAAACTTGATCTCTCTCTTTTTCTTCTTTTGTCTCATCACCCTGCAAATTCTTTACCCATAAACCAAAATACACTGTAAAATGTGCTGCTTCTTCTTCTTATTCTTCTTCATATTCAGATGATAGAATAGAAAATGAAAAAGGAAGATGATTTCATTTAGATTACACAAACCTCATTGAAAATATCTAAGCAAGCCATTGATGAATGATCTTGTAGTAGTATGGGAAAAGAACAGGGGGAAGTTTGTGAAGTAATGCTGATGATAGTTGCAGCAGAAAGAAACAAGTCTCTTGAGACTCTAAAACAACATGGAGAGTTTTTATAAATAGAGAAAGGCAAGGATGGGTTCAACGGTTGAGATTTAGAGAGAGAAATGTGGGGTCACCCCAAATGTTTTAAAAACAAAATTTCCCTTTCTTTTTACCATATGATCACAATCTTGGGGTGTGGATGAATTCTTAAACTCTATTTCTTTGGCTTGTCAAGGGGCTTAGTTAGACCTGTGAAAATAGTTATGTTTAATAAAAATGGTCAAGTATGCCTAAGTTTGTTTTTTTAGTTCAACAATAAATGGATACAGAAATCAAACTTATAACATTTGATGATTTGATGATTTTAGTAGTGAGCTTACACTTATACTCGTTAAACTATTGTTCTTGTTTTTTAGTTCAATAATTTTTTTGTTTTTAAACTTGTTTTTATGATTTTAAAAACTAGCAATTATCTTTATAGTTTGATGAAATTTACAAAAGTAGTTTTTTAGTTTTTGGACTTTTAGTTTTTATCCAATCATATGGACTCAATTTTAGTTTTTAAAATCATCGGAACTAAATTTTATCTTTGTAAAAATTAAATTTTTATTTTTATTGGTATTAAATTCTAACTAGACTAAAGGTATAATTTACCTTATAAATTTATATAATTGAGTTATTGAGTTATTTTTCTTATTAGGGAGCTATATCTCTGGTTGTAGAAAATGGATAGGTGGTTTCTTTTTTTCTTTTTTTTTTTTTTTTGGTCTGGAGATATGACAGATTCTTTTTGTTAGAGATGTTTTAGTTAATAAGACTCTTGTAATATCCACTTTGCCTAACTTTTAGTGCCCTTGTATTTTTGACATTGACACCATAGAAAGTGAAGTAATTATTATTTGAATGGGCTGCCACATGTCTCATGATCTTTAGATATATAATTAAAACCTTTTTTTTTTCTATATATCTAATAGTTGTTTAATTACTTGAGATAAATGATCACCCCTCTCAAAAGCTCTTCGTATCATGCTGTAAGATAATTGGCACTTAATTTTTTTTTAATTATTATTATTATTTTTTTTTTAGAACAGACACTTTAATTTAACGTATTTGGAACGTATACAACTTATCTTTATGTTCACTTATTCAAAAATTTTAAAATAAGAATTTACATCATTAGGTCATATGTAGTCAAGCTTAAAAGCACAAGATCATTTAAATCTTTTTCAGAAATTGAAAAAGATTTTAATGATAAAATTCCCTTTTGGAAAAGCATATAAGTACTAAGTGAAACGAACTTAACATAGTTATTGCAACAAATGGATTGAGAAAGTTATTCTATTAAAAATTTGTTTTGGAACAATATTTGATTTGATCATCAATTTTTGCTGAATTATTATTTAGAATATGATTCTATTATACTATATCCATACATTTCATACATGAGCTAAATTATAATCAATTCTTTTCAATGCTCTATTATTATTATTATAATATTCCAAATAAATGATGGATCCTTTTACTGTATGGTTGGACTTTAAATATATGAGGTTTTATTTATTTATTTAGAGGAGTTATCACAAATACTTATTTACAATTTTTCATAAAATCACATCTAAATATGTTATCACAACCACTTAAAATAATTATTCATTTCTAATCACTCAAAATAATTTTTCATTTTTGCAACTTTTCTGCAAAATTTTTACATCTATCTAAGTTATTGGCAGCAACTTTCCTACAAAAATTTATACCCAAATAAATTATTGTTTACTGTTCTCAATTAATGAAAGTTATGTACCGAAGTTGCTTTTACGTTAATCTCGTGTTTTGGCAATACTTTATGCGTATATTTATTTCTAAAAAGAAAAAAAAAATTGGACTTTGAACTTAATTTGTTTTGGTTAATATTAATAATGTCCAACTTTTTGTATCGCTCGTGCTACATGCAACTCCTTATTTTCTATCGTAGAAAAACAAAATTAGAATTTTACTCCAAAAATAAATCCTTCACATAATTTGTGTAAACATTTATACTGTCCTCACCTAATACAATTTAGCAATTCATAAATTGAAAGAGATATTGTATCCCTCAAATTTCTACCTTTCAACTTTCTATTTGAGGCAAATGTTCTCCACTTCTATTATACGTCAATTATCTTCCAAATTCTATCTCCAACTTTGTACTTTATTTTTCATACTTTAAGTTTAACGATAACTTAAAGAGGATGATTGAGGTCATGAATATTGACTTATGTCGTTGAGCTACTCTTCTTATTCGTCATGACTTTCTAACTTTATACTTTGGAAAATTGCTCAAAACTTCAAAATAGTTTTAAAAGAAAATTATATGCTTCTATTTTCGTTTTTGAAGTTGTTAGGCAGGATGGAGAAATAGATTTATGATTATTAATATTCGGTAAGTAAGAAAAGTTGAAAGGGGTAAATATAATTCTACCAAAAAAAAGAGGAAATAAAAGGGTAAATATTAAAGTTAGAGTTAAATGGAAATCATCCAAATGGTATTAAACGAATAACTATAATGGAATATTAAACTAAAAATAAAATGCTAATATATGATAATATTACACGTACGGTCTAAGTTAGGATCTAATTTCCCAAATTTTAGGGTTAAATCTACTTCCTTCCAAACGAATAATAGGCTGTTTTTTCATGGAAACGAATGTGTTTCCAAGGCTATATAATTTTTTTAACTTGTCTTTTGTGGCTAATTAATTTTTTCCTTTATATATATATATATATTGGTTCAATTGGGCGACCACACATGTTCTTAAAGAAAATGAGAGTACCAATTTTGAAGATCAAATGACGGTAAAATTGAACTTGATTACAATCAATCAACCAAGTCGATACGTCATTAACCTTTTTAGATTTTTTTTTCTTGTTATATACATTATACGGATATCATTTTTCGAGAATTCATAATTAACCCGTTGCAAATGAACTTGAGCAGTAGAATGAGAAGAAAAAACGTTGATTTTCCTTGTGGATAAGTTAACAATTTTTTTCTTGATTCAACTAATTACCAAAGGTTTAAACTTTTAACCTAATTAAATGTAATTTAAAAAATAAATCATAATAAATAAAACTCTTAGTCAGTCTTATTTATTGATTTGTATTTTTCACTGAATAATATTCAAGAATTCAAATTCATAACTTTTGAACCCAACTTTTACCAATAGACAATTTGTTGTGAAAGGAGACGAGAAAGTCGAGAAGGATGTGATCTTGAAGAGTGATTAAGTAATTATTATTGAGAATGATGAGATCAATAAATAGAGTCATTGAGCTACACGACAAACGACCAAAGATCAATACAAACTTTACACGTGTAGGGTTAGAATATGCCAGAAATGAATAAAGAATGCTAGGTCAAAAGAACACCGTATAGTTACTAAAATTACAGAGATCTAAACGAAGTTGTCTAAGTCGTCTTCCTAACCTTACAAAAAAGATATTACTGCTCTCAAATAAATTAGAGCCTACATATTGATTTTTAAGATCAAACCCATAACTATAATGTTGAACTAGACTATCACCAAATAATGAAATTATCAGGTGATCGTTATTCGTCTTCCTAACATAGACTATACTTAGATCATTTTAATACTTATAATGACATTAACTTTTGCGTACCCACTTAATTTTGACAATATTGTTTTTGACAGCTCAGCTTTTATTAACCGTGTTAATTAGTTGGACTAAACTCAATAATTTTAAATATTCTCAAAAAAAAATTAAATAATAACTCAATAATTTTAATAATTATAATGACAATAACTTTTGCGAGCCTACTTTCTTTTCTTTTTTTTTTTTTTTTTTTTTTTTTTTTGAGAAACAGCGAGCCCACTTAATTATGACAATATTGTTTTGACAACAAATATTAATCGAGAATCTTGCCGAAAACAAACTCTAGGTGATATTCATCACATACATTTTAAAATCCACACATATGACTTAACTTAGGACACATTTTATTTTTTTGGAAATTTACAAGATTAATCAAATTTAGCAAATAATTATAAATACAGTACATTTCAAAAAGAAAAAAGCCAAATACAGTTATTGATATAAATAAGTATTGCCACCTTCTTATAATATTGGTATTAATGAGTATTTACAATACAAAATTAAAACGTATTAATGATCAAATACTTTAAAATTTGTCTATATTTATAATTATTTTGTAAGAATGGTTGATCATTATAATTTCCTTTATTTTTCTTTAATATTATTTGTACTTTTTGGTTAAGAAAACAATAAAATGTTGCTCAAATTAAATTACATAAGTGGACTTCAAAATATACGACGTCACTTAAATTACTTTCTTTTCTACATTATTTTAAATAATTCATTTTTTCTCTTAATTTTAACAAAATGATCAATAATGAGATCCAGCCGGCCTCATTCACAATCAAACCTAAAAAGAAGGCAACAAAATTAGGCCAACTTCAACAAATAATATAGTGGTAATGTGTGACATCAAATTTTTTAAAAAAATGTAAAACTACTTTACAAAAAAGTATTGTCCAAAAAAAGTTCCTAAAAAGGTAGGTTGTTGCTTATTTTGAAGCTTAAATATATGTTTCAAATGGTGTTTTTGTGGGCTGGAATATAATATTTTGTGCAAGGTGGCTGAGAAATCTATTTAATCTATAGAGTAGATTTTATGTAACACATATAATAATCCTCAAACTCATTTGTGATTTTAAAAAATGAACCTAAGATCTAATAATTGGTCGTTAATATTAATTGGTGAAAATATAATAATAGCATCACAAATGAGTTTATATTAATAAAATCACTATTCCTTTTGGTACATAAGTAATATTTTTATATACATAAATGTTTACAAAAAATAATTAACTTTGCTATATGTTCAAACATGAGAGATTCATATGGTTGTTATTACTTTGTTTCATTTTAGTAAGAATCAAAAGAGGTGTTTGAGTCTCCATATAAAAATGTATTAGATTGAATTATAATAATTCAATTTGCTATATTAAGTTATAGTAATCAATATATTAGTCTATAATCATTGTTGTAATAGTATATATATAATATATAATATATCTCTAAATATTGTAGTATTTGACAGTTGCATGCAACATAACTCAAACAAAGTGTAATCTCAAAAAAAAAAAAAAAAAAAAAAAATCAAATAAAGATATCATAATCTATGTTATAATAATTTGCATAAGCACTTTCTTCCTAAACGTTTGAATTATATGCAAATTTCATTTGTTAATTTGGCCCACTCTTGCACGTTTTTTCTAACTTTTTCATTCCACAATTTCTTCTTCAAATTTCTAGCTAGTTTAATTTTTACATAGTTAACCTTTTTAATTCTTTACACATGTACTATTTTTTCTCAAATTAATATATTTTCTTTGTACGTGCATTCTCATCATATTTTTGTGATTTTAATTGTTTTCATTTCAAAATTGTATGAAGTTTAAAATTTCTTTCTAAGCATGCATTAATTATTCAAAAAAAACATTTTCAAGTTTTATTAAACTGTTTTTTAATTGTCAAAAACCGTGCTTTGAGATAACAAAACAATCAAATCTATTGATTAAATTCAAAAAAAAAAATCAAATGATTATCAAATATAGTGTTATTTTGAATTTTTTAAAACAGAATTTATAAATATTATTTATACTTTTTTCCTAAAAAAATATAAAGTGATTGAATATTAAAAACTAGAGTAGTTTTTAAAAAGTTGTATATTTTCTTGAACGCAAATAATTTGTTATTGTTTACCGAATTGGATAAATATTAATTTCAAATTAAACTTTTCAAAAAAAAAAAAAAAAATCAAATTAAATCAACCATATGACAAATTATTTTGATTTAACGGAAACCAGAAAGGAAAGAAAAAAAAAACATTTTGTTTGCCTATTCGAGTCAGATCCAACTTATAAGATTAAAGGAATATAAAATTTCTCTTTCAAAACCAAATTTAATCACCAATTGAACAAACAAGTGACGTCGTTTTGATCATCATCCACATTACATTTCATCCGACACTGACCTAGTTTTATCATTATCATCTTTTTTTTTTTTTTTTGAAATTCAATAATATATTAATATTAGGGGATTGAACTCATAATTAGTTAGTATAAAATACATGATGCTACAGGAATACTACTCCTTTTGACACCGACTTGTTTTTATTACTCAAATTACAACAATACATTGTTGAAAAGGAAAGCAATATCCCTTCATTATTTATATGTTAGTGTGCACGAATAAAAATATAATTCAATAATGTATAAAATTATAAGGTTATGAGTTCGATTTCTTCGTTCTTAAATATTATAGGAGGTTTTTCATATAATAAAAAATCAAAAAAAATTCTGTAAATAATATATATATTTTTAGAAGGAAATCATGTTTAACATAAAATTCACGAAAGCTTAGTAAAAAGACAAAAAAAAGAAGTTCATACTTCTTTAATCAATATTATAGAAAGTCTCGATTAATATAGTTTTCAATCAGGATTACAAATAGACTTACATCAATTTAGTAGTCTTCAATCAAGAGACGGTAAATTGAAATATGCAAAAAATAATTTAAAATTCTATTGTAAATAAAATATTTTTTTAAAAATAATATAATTAAAATTTTAAAAAATTGTCCCATAAACCAAATTTCCAATATTATATTATATATTAAAAACATTGATATAAAGTGTGTAAGCTCACACCCGTATTGGTTAGTCTCTCAAGTTTTAAACATTAAGTAAGACTTTAAAGTTTCGTTATTTTTTTATTGTAGACTTTTTTATTATTTTTATAGTCTCTGGATTAAAAAAAGTTCAAAATTGATTTTTTATCTATAATGAGGATAAAATTTTCATTTAATTTAGCAAATGGGTCGGTGGTTTATGATTTTTCATTGTTTGGTGGTATTTCAATTCAACGATCACAAATTTAATCCGAGAATTGATATAGGGTACTCTCTTTGTAGTTTATGATCTCATTTTCTCAACTTACTAAAAAAAAAATCATTTAGTTTGGAATTCACAAAAAGAAAGAAAGAAAAAATAATGACATATTTTCTCTCTCCTCAATCTTCTAATTCAAACACTTCTCTCTCCTAAATTAAAAACCTAAATGATTTTGGGAGGCCATAAACACTCCTAATCTTATAATTTAAGTTTATTTTAGATTTTTCATCTCAAAATAAATCCACTTTCAAAGTTCATGAAGAAATAATATTTCAAACTTTTTTAAAAAACTATTTTGCTTAGAGACATTTTAAATTTGTTCGTTCTCTGTGGGTTTTATCTGACACTTTAGTTCACTTTTCCATTTTGTTGTTTTTCTTTTTTTTTTTGAAAAAGATCATATCAATCATTAACGAATCAAACCAATACAATCTATTTCCAAAGCGGAGCCAATTATAAGGGAGAGATTCTCCTTCCAAAAGCAAGACCTATCCTCACTAAAGAGGATTGGATCCTTCCAAAAAAAGTAGTCTAAATTATATTGTTTAGCTAAAACATCAGCTATTTTGTTGCATAATCCATTTTGTTGTTATTGTTACTGTAAAGTCAACAAAACATTGTACCCACTCTTCTCATTTTCATCTTTTTTGGAATGATTATTTTCTAAGATCCATGTAACAAAAACACTTTTTTTAGAATAGTAACAAAAACACTTTTCAACTATACTAAACATTTTTTTTTCCTATGATCTCTTAGACAAGAATTATAGATTAAATTGATTCTACTGATTTATAACTCTTTTATACCTACATAAATATATATATATATATACATACATATATATATATGTGTATATATGTATGTACATACATACATATATATACAAACATACATACATATACATACATATATATCTACATACATACATATATATATACAAACATACATATATATGTATACATACATATACATACATATATATATATACATACATACATATACATATATATATACATACATATATATATACATACATATATATATATATATATATGTGCTTTTATACAAATGAAATCTATATTGTTAATTTTTTTTAGTTATATTTGAAAGTACTTTATAATGAAAACGCATTGAGTAAAGAGTTAGTAAGAGTTGCTAGGTTACAAATTATATGTGTCTTCACCAATTTTAATAAATTTCAATGACTTTTCATTAAAAAAAAAAAGGTAATAAATCAATATGAACGTATTGCCCATATTCCATGAATTTATTGTATTTTATATCATATTATATATATGTGTAGCATATACTTTTTAGCCAAAGGAATATGTTTATAGAATTGAGGACAAAGCTTCACCAATAGCAATTTGATGATAAATGGAAGGTGTATATCGAGCTTTTAACATGTATTCTCATTACATGTTTGACAAAAAAATCTTGAGGATAAATGTAATTTTTTTATAATAAAAAAATCATATATATATACACACACACAAAGAAAGCTTTAGCTCTAATGGAAGACATTGACTTTACAAATCACTAATAAAGCTCATATGATCAATTAATTAGGTCTTGTGCCAAAAAATAAATAAACAAGTAAAATTATTAGGTCATTCCCACAAACATAATAATAGCTTAATATTTTTTAAAAAACATAATAATAGCTGATTTCTTTTTTGGTAAATTGTATGGTATGAGTTCTTCTTACAAAATAATTATAAATATAAATGGATTTTAAAATATTTATATCTATAATCATTAATACCATTTAATATTATATTATAAATATTCATTAATACACTATTATAGGAAAGAACGTTATAATATTTAATAATACCTATTACTATATTTGTTAATATATTTTTAAAAAATTACCATATTTGTAAGTTTCGTTCCTTTTTTTTAATCTTCGCACATGTCTGGGCCAAAGCATGGCTTAATTTCTATATTCAATTTTGTTTCTTTTAATGGATTGATATATTTGTTTCTGATTTTCTAAATGATAGGTACATATATAATCTTTGTTGGAGTTTTATATGCATGCCGTGATTGTTAATGTTAGTTTGTGTGCACTTTGACTAATGTCAGCTAATATATAAATAATTTCAATGGTTTAAACTTATTCTCTTTTATCTTTTTTCAAGTCTATTTTTTTTATCATTAAGTCAGTTTATGAAAATTATTTTTGTTGGAGGAGTACATAAACAAATTTTGCTAGCAAAATCTTTACAGAAAAAAAAGGCGATTTTAAAAATTAATATGAATAAATGTGGAGCATGAGGATTTGAAATCTCTTTCCTTTTCATTTTAAATGTAAGATTTTCAAAGTTTTCAAATTAAACTATACAAAGAAAAGTGGATGATTAGGGAGAACCCCACAGCAATGTGGGCTAAATGTTTGTTGAGTATATAAAATATCCAATACATTATTTTTCACTATAAAATTTAATTGTTTTCATACTTTTATATTAGTCAAAAGGAAAGGGATTTTGAATTTAAAAACAGAAAAAAAAATGAACAAGGATTTTAATTAAGAAATTTAATATATTAAATGGGTGTCAGAGCGGATATTCAACCAACAAATTGGATGACGATGGAGAATCCTCTTAGGCTGGATGAGAAGTTATTTCGAGTAAAACTTGTCTACACATGTACGTAAAATTAATATAGTTTAGCGTTACATTTATTTAATTTTATTTTTTTAAGTAAAATTAATAAAAACATTTTAAAACTAAATAAATGTAAGATTAGTATTTATGCAACATCACAATAAGTAGGCTCACCCTATACATATATGTATAGATAAGTTTTACTCATTTTGACCAATTAGAAATAAAAAGTTATTTTGTGTAGTCGTTTAAAGAGAAATTGAAAACAATAACTTATTTAGATATGAAATATAAATGAGAGTCAAATATCGATTCTCGAAATTAAATCTATGATCGTGGTATTAAACTGGATTACCACAAAAAATGAAACTAATACGCCATTGACCCTTTCGATGTGTGTGATTTTTTTTTATATGGACATTTCTATAGTATAATTGGTGTTTCATTTGTACGTAATCTCCTATTTTCATTAATATTTGTCACTTTCTCTCTTGTAATTATTTTGTTTTGAATTTTTTTATAAAAAATAATACTAAAATTTTCCAATTTGCAAATTTCTCTCATCTAATTATTTTATTTGTATACATTTTTTTTTGTAATAAAAATATCTCTAAATTATATATCTATTTGAGAGTTAATTTAGTGAGAAAGAGAAAAAGGTTTGAAAAGTATTAATATTATTTCTCTGTTTCCTATTTGTATTTTTTTATGATTATGAAATGACACTGATTTCACTTAATAGTTTACACCTCCATATATTTTGCAATACCGGTAGGTTTAAACTCAGAAAAAAAAAAACATTTTTATTATTAAGTTTATTTGTGTGTTTTAAACGTGAGATTTGTAAGAAAGTATATTTTCGTAACTTCAAAATTCTATATTGGATCGTCTTTTGAGAATTGATCCTTAATTTTATCCAACAACTCTTTTAACTTAAATTGTCAACAAAATACAAATATTTTATTTTATAGACACATGATAATAAATTTGTACGAACTTAATTCATTAGTAGTTATAAATGATATTTCTTATTTTTAACTTTTATCAAATCATATCAATTAAATTCTTAAAATTTCTTATAGAAATATCTTTTAAGGCGATTTAATAGTCAAACGCCTCAACTTTGAAGATGGTGTTTTTAAAACTAAATTTATAATTTAACACAATATAGAAGTTTGCTTCTTTTAGACAAACAGACTTTACTTAGTTCACATCCCTTGGACCCTTTCAAATTATTTTATGAGCCCAAACCTCACATCCCAAAAAGAAAAAATATATAAAAAATTATATCACAGTTTTTATACAGAACTAAGAATATATAATAAGATGAAAGATACAAGTTGAATATCTATTAAATAAAATCTATTTTCATACTTTTAATATAATTGGGATAAAAAATGATGTTGCAAAAGAAGCATAGTGTCAATCCGACTTATTAATTTAAAACAATCAAAACTGATGCTTGTTACTAAAGAAATAAATAATATCGAAGGCACAGTGGCCATATGATTTTATTGTTTGGTGATAATAGTTCAACATCATAGTCGCGAGTTCGATGTCCAAAAATCAATATTTAACTTTCATTTATTTGAGAGCGATATTACCTCTTTGTAGGATTTGTGGTCTCTCTTTTCCGAACTTGTACTAAAAAAACAATCAAAATTGTTGCTTGACAATAAAGAAATCTCTTTTTTCATGGTTCAAATGTTTTTCTTTAATTTCTAATTATTTTTGGCGAAATTGAAATCAAAATTTCTTATAATTCAATTATTTTGGTCCGGGGTGAAAAACGAACCGATCCGACAGATAGGTTCGGACACGGTTTAACCGAACCGACTAAAATTCTAAGTTTTGGTTTAGGGTTTCACCAATTTCCTCTTTACTCTCAAAGTCACCATCGTTCAATCTCTCTGTGTCATCCGCTTTCGCCGTCGACTACTCACGATCGGCCGCCGTTGCCGTCGCCGGAGATCGGGGCAAAGAACCAACCAATCGCCGTCGGCTTCTCAGCCACCTCCGGCAACAGATACAAAGAACAAACCTTCTTCCCGGTTTTGATTTGTAATGAGATGAGATTGCACTATCATGTAATGCTGACATGAAAACTTCTTCATGGCTTCGACTACGATTCCATGGTCCAGAATCATCGACCTGGATCTCTCTCCTTATCGATGAATGGGTTTTATCTCACATGGTGCTCCACCTGCAATGCCCTCTTTCCCTTCTCGATCCTTCAAAAAACCCGCTTTGTTTCGCTTGAAATCTAAGCAACGCCCAGATTCCTCTCGCTCTTGTATTGTTCAGTCTTTTCTCAAGCTTTCTTCTCAAGGGAATCTCTCGGAAGCCCTTTCTTACCTTGACCCATTGGCTCAAAGAGGAATACGCTTGCCCTCTAGTGTTTTTGTTCACCTTTTGCGACTCTGTGCCCAAGCCAAGTCTTTCAAAGAAGGTAAATGCGTTCATTTTCATTTGAAACATACTGGGTTCAAACGCCCCACCACTATTGTTGCCAACCATTTGATTGGTATGTACTTTCAATGTGGTAATGAGATTGAAGCACGCAAGGTGTTTGGTAAAATGTCTGTGAGGAATTTGTACTCTTGGAACCATATGCTTGCTGGGTATGCTAAGTTGGGGAATGTTCATCAAGCTAGGAAGTTGTTTGATTCGATGACGGAGAAGGATGTTGTTTCGTGGAATACTATGGTTATTGCTTATGCTAAGAGCAAGTTTTTTAATGAAGCTGTTGGGTTATACAGAGACTTCAGACGCCTCGATATAGGGTTCAATGAGTTTAGTTTTGCTGGTATTTTGATTCTTTGTGTGAAGCTTATGCAATTGCAGCTCACGAAGCAGGTTCATGGGCAGGTATTGGTTGTTGGGTTTTTGTCTAATGTAGTGCTTTCTAGTTCAATTGTTGATGCATATGTAAAATGTGGAGAGATGGGATGTGCGAGGAAATTTTTTGATGAAATGTCTGGGAAAGACATCCATGTGTGGACCACAATGGTCTCTGGATATTCTAAATGGGGTGATATGAATTCGGCCAGCGAATTGTTTCACCAAATGCCTAAAAGGAATCCTGTTTCCTGGACAGCTCTGATATCAGGCCATGCAAGGAACAGTTTGGGGCATGAATCCCTCAATTACTTTACAAAAATGATAGCATTTCGACTTAGTCCCGACCAATATACGTTTAGTAGTTGTCTTTGTGCTTGTGCCAGCATCGCTGCACTGAAGCATGGTAAACAAGTACATGCCTATTTGATAAGAACGAACTTCAGCTGCAACACAATAGTCGTCAGCTCTCTCATTGACATGTATTCTAAGTGTGGCATGTTAGAAGCTTGCTGCCTTGTTTTTAACCTCATGGGAAATAAGCAGGATGTTGTATTGTGGAATACAATGATATCTGCCCTAGCTCAGCATGGTTATGGGGAGAAAGCAATGCAGATGTTCAATGACATGGTTAAATCAAGATTGAAGCCTAATAGGATCACCTTCATTGTGATTCTTAGTGCGTGTAGCCATTCTGGTCTTGTGCAAGAAGGACTTCAGCTGTTCAAGGCCATGATGCATGATTATGATGTTCTCCCTGATCAAGAACACTATGCATGCTTAATAGACCTCTTGGGTCGAGCGGGATGTTTTAACGAGTTGGTAAACGAGTTAGAGAAGATGCCTTGTAAACCTGATTATCGGGTATGGAATGCCTTACTTGGTGTCTGTAGAATACATGGTAATATAGACCTTGGAAGAAAAGTGGCTGAGCATGTAATTGAGCTGTACCCTCAATCGTCTGCAGCTTATGTATCTCTTGCAAGTTTGTATGCTTTTCTTGAGAAATGGGAGTCGGTTGAAAAGGTCAGGAAACTAATGCAAGAGAGATTTGTGTGGAAGGAACGTGCAATTAGTTGGATTGACATTGGAAATGAAGTACATTCTTTCATTGCATATGATAGATCACATCCACTCAAGGAAGAAATATACTCGCTATTGGAGCACTTATCTAGCCTCTCAGAACAAGAATTTTTAATCATTTGAAAAGAGGTTGCCAACCAGGCAATAACTCAACCAGCATAAATGTAGGCTCATAACTTAGAGGACATGGGTTCAAAATCCCCTACCCCAATTCTTGTTGAATTCAAAAATCATTTGAAAAGAGGTTATTAAACTTATTGTCATGCAAATTATTTTTAAGAAGGCCTGCTGCAGAAGGGAGATGGCAGATTAGTTCCATAGGGAATGTGTTTTTCTGTTGGGAAGTTTTACACAAGTGATCTTACACATAGGAAATTTTTCTCTGACATTTTCCAAAGTCGAACCTTTGAGGAAACTCGCTATTGAGAGACCACGAGCAGAAATTTTTTCTCCGACATTTTCCAAAGTCGAACCTTCGAGGTTTTACTCCTTGATATAATTTGTTTATCTCACTATTAATCAATAATAATTGCAGAGTTAATTTCTCAATTCTACCTTTTGCGTGTATAGTTTGTGTTGTAAAATTTTGCCATGGTAGCTTTTAGCCTATAATATTTCCATGATAAAAGCAAAAGGGAAGTCGCCAAGGGTGGCAACACTTCAGAATGCTTATGTGCTAAGCTTGTTCCCTTCAGAGAGCAACTCTAAGAACCTGATTTCTTTTTCTTCTTGTCTGATGGCAAGTAATTCTTTCAATGCCAAAAAATTGAGTTCTTCTTACATTTGTGTCTCATTTATGTCATGTTTATTGTTAAGAACAAATAATAGCTAGCCTGATATTGTATCATCTTTAGCAATTTATTTGTTAATCTGATGCAGAGTAGCAGTCTCCTGTTAAGGCTGTCACCGCTTTGCTGGAAAAACAACAACAAAAGAAGAGCCATTTTTTATTGAGGAACGGTGCGGAGTTTGGCGACATTTCTTGAGAAATGGGAGTCGGTTGAAAAGGTCAGGAAACTAATGCAAGAGAGATTTGTGTGGAAGGAACGTGCAATTAGTTGGATTGACATTGGAAATGAAGTACATTCTTTCATTGCATATGATAGATCACATCCACTCAAGGAAGAAATATACTCTTTCCATTTTTTATTTGAACACGACTAAGATGAGATGAGTCTCCCATAGCTTTCCACTATTATGTTTGTCTTGAAGTAGTTTTATCTTTCTGTTGCTCAGGGCCTCCTTCCACAAGCCAGTTATGAGTATTTTTCTTTTGTATATTTTCTAGTGTTGATATCATGTTTACAAGTTTTTTCTTATTTTTTTAGTACAACAATATCAATATGTGGGGTTGTGGGTTTGGAGAGGGTTCAAACCTGCGGCCTCTTAGTCGATGATACATGTTGATTATTGTTGGGCTTCCCGCTTTGGCCATCATGTTTACAAGTTAGACTACAACAAATGTTCTGGTAGATTACTGCATTTGATGAACATTGCCAAACAATTCGAATGGGGCATACGAGGTGGAGGGGCCGATTAACTGTTAGATAACCAGAGTCTCAACCCTTGATTTTTTTTGAAACAAGGTAACCACGCCCGTCTCTAGGTCAGACAATGGAGACAAGTCTCAACCCTTGATTGATTTGTGTTTTTGAGTTTTGGTCTTTGAGGTAGAGTAAGAGAAATTAAAATTCTATATAGATGAAAGGTTATTATTTTTATTTGGAAAGGATGTCAAAGGGGAAAAAACATTTAAGTTTTTTCTTAAAATTTTGTTTGTTTTTTGTAAAAATACCATTTTGGTCCCTAGTCTAGAGACCAAAATGGCATTTTAACTTTTTTTTTCCTTTCTGAAATTTACTAGTAATTTCCAAAGATGTTTTATAAAATCACAACAAATGCTTAGAACTTTTTTTTTTTTATATATATTTTTAAGCACTACATGGTTTTTTTAAGTTTTACGACAATTTAGAGCGTGATTAGAATTTATGACTTCTTGATTCATAGACAAAATTATTGAACTATTGTTTCTGTTGATGTATTTTTTCTCTTTTGTCAACTAATTGTGATTTCTCATTCGATCGCTTTACTTTTACAAAGACCATCATTTTGAGGATTAATTTGTCAAAAGTGAACTTAGTTTAACGAAAGTTAATACCTCCAAAGATTGTTGATGTATACCATTCTTTTTCTTTCCATCTTAATTTTCAAGTATTTATCTTGATCTAACATGTAACAATTTTCGAGTATATATCTTGATCTAACAAGTAACAAGACATCAGAGTTGAACTATTGGTTTGTTTAAAATATTATCTATTTAAATATAAATTTGTTCTAAAATTGAACTTGTAAGATGAAAATTGCAATACCAAATTTCAAATCTAACAAAATTTTCAAACCTCGGCAAGAATAATGTTTTAAATGTTAATTTTCACAGATAATAAACAAGAATCTTAGAATTAGTATAATGCTTATATATGGTTATGTTAAATTATCGATGAACACAAAAATTTAAGCAGTTTATTAAACAAAAATCGATATTAATGAGGGTAGGATTACTCGTTAAATTTTGTTAAATTTCAACCAACCCAAAAATTTAAATGAATCTATCGATGTAAATTTATTTATATAGATAGTTATATTTCATAAATTATTAAATTTGTTAGAAACTTCTATTGAAATATTGATAGAGATTTAATATCAAAGCTAGGAAAGGATCATCAGCCGGTCATTATCAGGCAATAACTCTTCAGATGAGGATATGGAAGAAAAATGAGAGAAAATAACTCCACGAAAGAAAAAGAAAAAAAATGCAGTCTTTGGATGAGGCAGTCACTGCCCACCATTCGTCGAAGATAAAGCAATGATGTATACAAAAGTTAATTTCACTTTTTTGCAGATAGCGGAGGAAGAAGAAGAAGAAGAAAAAACAGAGCAAAATATTTCAAAAAAAAAAAAAAAAACTATGGCTCTTAGAATGTGGGCTTCTTCAACTGCTAATGCACTCAAACTCTCTTCCTCATCCAAAACCCATCTCTCTCCTTCATTCTCTCTCTCTAGATGCTTTTCCACTGGTAATTTTTGCTCTTTTTCCCTATTGCCTGCAAACTGTTTGTGTAAATGCGTCTGTGAAGTTTGAGTTTGTTTTCTTTGCTTTTGGACCTTATTTTCATTCTGTGATTTTGTTTGATTCTCAATTATGTTTAATTTGTTATCTGGGTGTGGCTAAATATAAAGCATGTTGGTTGGATTTGCAGTTTTGGATGGGCTGAAGTATGCTTCTTCACATGAGTGGGTGAAGCATGAGGGCTCTGTTGCTACCATTGGCATCACTGACCATGCTCAGGTTCTTTTCATTTCTAAACTGATAATTTTCTCAATGTAACTCTTATTTGCCTGAATTTAAGGTGCAATTGTAAATTTGGTTTGTGAAATGTAATTATAATTTTAAGTTGAGTTCCTATACTTAAATAAAGTTTCTAAGTTGTCGAACTTTCAAAATTGTGTCTAGTAAGCTCATGTTGCTTCAATGTTAGTTATTTCCTTAAAATCCTCAATTTAGTTTGAATCCCATATTTTTAGGAGAATCTTGTTTGGGGTTTTCTCTATAAAATAAACCTCTTTCTCAATTGTAATTGTGTGTAAAAATATAATGAAATATTAGTTTATTCCTTACGTCATATGGTTATTGTATGTGTTGCATTGGAGATCAACTCCATGTTACTTAAATAGTGCATAGTTAGCATGTCATGTTAGTATTAAATGAATTAACGACCGGATCTTATTAGCATAAAATTGAAAGTTCTTAGATCTATTTGAAACTATTAGATAGTATGGGGTTTCATCGTGAAATAATCTATCCATCTTATAAATGTTAGGAGTCTCCTCGTTTTTCTAACATAGGATGTGCTACTCGAACAATGGAAACTACGTTATAGAAATTTTGCAGTTATTCTTGATATTGAAACTTGGGTTGCAAGCGTTTTGTTTCATGCATCTTCATAGGACCATCTAGGAGAAGTGGTGTTTGTGGATCTGCCAGAATCAGGTGGTTCGGTTTCTCAAGGTAAGGGCTTTGGAGCAGTGGAGAGTGTGAAAGCAACCAGTGATATCAACTCCCCAATCTCTGGTGAGATTGTTGAAGTTAACCCACAGCTTAAGGATTCACCTGGTTTGGTAATTTCCAATCCTCAAAACTTATTTTTGCCATTTCTTTGGACTCAGCTTTTGGTTTATAAACTGTTGTCGTTGGTTAAATCACTGTTTTGGTTCCTGTTTCGTGCTAACTTTAACGCGTTGCGATTTATTAGTTTCATTTTGGTTCATGTGCTTTCTCTAAACAAACTTAATCAGTTAATCTAATCTCATTTCATTAATTTTTCAATTGAGTTGTAACTGAAAACTGACACAGTACGGTACATGTGAAAGCTAAATAGCATCTTGATATTTATCTTTGCATATTGATATTCGAGATCGTAGTGGCAAATGTTTATGTGATTCCCCTAAGCTTTCTAGTGACGATGTAATTGAATATTTAACCTTGAGACTAGATTATTGCGTCTATAGAAGTATAAAGTCTAAAGTTCCTAAGGGGTGGTACAGTGGTCGAAGATTTGGACTTTGAAGGTATGCTCTCTTCAAAGTTTCAGGTTTAAGACTCACCAGTGACATTAACTTGTAGACCTTCGATGTCTCCCGGCACCTAGCCTAAGGAAGGACGTGGTTACTCTGTGTATAGTAGAGCAAAATTCCAATTTCCCGGTTTAAAAAAAAAAAAAGTACTGACATTATAAAACACTACTGAACTTTTAGTTTAGTAATTAGTATAAATGAAGTGTATTGATTTAATTACTTCCATGTTCATGAAATGAAGATCAATTCAAGTCCATATGAAGGGGGATGGATGATAAAAGTGAAGCCAAGCAATGCAGCTGAATTAGATTCCTTGTTGGGTCCAAAGGAATATACAAAATTTTGTGAGGAAGAAGATGCAGCCCACTAGAGCTGAGCAACAAATGTGTATCCAAACAGAGCTTAAGCTAATAATTCCTTTTCAAGCTGCTTGAATTGTTGACATTTCAGAAGCTATTTCTGTGGAGAAATAGAGCCAAAAAAAATTACAAGTTCATTGTGAATTGAAATGTGCCTAAGCATCCGAACTGCATCCATCCTTGAATGTTTATCCCACTTGCAATCACTTCCTATGCCATATTTTTAGCCATTATTTCTTGAATGTATTGTTTTTTTTTTTTTTTGAAATCATTTTCTTGAATGTTCTGAATTAGGAGGAAAATGTTATTTTTCTTCACTGTAAAAGAGCAAGGCCAGAAATCTCTAAGAATACTTACTGTGTTGAGGGGAATTACTTTTTAAGGTATGGTTTGTTAGTTTTTCAAACAAAATCAAACCAGACCAAATAAATTTGGTTTTCTTCAAATTCAAACGGAGATATCCATGTTTTTTTTTTTGGTTAGAAAACCGAACTTTAATTTATTTGATCGGTTAACCTATGAGTAGCTTAGTGGTCTAAAGGACGATAAAAAACCACAAGTTGTAAATTTAATCTATAGTGTCTATCTACTTAAAAATTAGTTTCATATGAGTTTCTTTGACATACAAATATTGTAGGGTTAAATAGTATATCTCGTAAAAATAGTTGAGATGCACATAAGCTGACTAGTTAGTCGTGAATTAAAAAAATGCAAAAGAAGTTGAAAGAACACGAGGCTTATTACCATTAAACCAATCAAACTTCTCACAAAATTTTCAAGTAAGTAAAAAACTTTCACTCTCCTATTTCTTGAGTTTCAAATATTTTTCTTGTTTTTCCAAAAATTAAAATTAAAAATAAGATAAAAAAGAGAAAAAATTGGGTTATAGATCCACCTGCGAGAGGTGGGTAGCCTTAACCGGATGTGTTAACAGGGAAGCCCGAAGGCTGTTCCCGACCCTGTCAGGGGAGATGCCAACCATCTCTCCTTTAATCGAACACATCGTTGACTGTTTAGACGTTTCTTCATATTGGCTTTTTTACATTGTAAATGTTTCGATGTGGGATAATAAGGGGCCGTCTTTTCTCATTTTTTGTGACGTGTGATTTTATTTAGTGGCCAATACAATATATTTTTTATTTTAAGAAAAAAACAAGACAAATTTGTTTTTTTTTTTTTTTTTTTAAATTTTAGATTTTGTTCTGGTGGTTCAAAATTTTAAAAAACTATTAGTTAATCTCTCTCGTGGATGACAACAATAGAAATTAAATAATAAAATCGTGACTTGACATTAAAATAAACAAACAAAATTTATTTATACGTATGAAATTTAATGGTTCATCAATAAAAATATTAAATAAATTTATATTTGCATCTTCCTCTAGCATAAACAATGAAAGAGTTGATTTCAAAAAAGGAAAAAAAAAAAACAATGAAAAGAGTTTTTTTTTTTTTTTTGGTACGAGACTAAATATAGTTACATAATTATATATTTGCTCACGTGTAAAAGCAAAATCTAACTAGTATAAATTAATATACTTGTGGAAGTTTAAAGTTTAAATTGATGACTTAAAAAAAAAATGTTTAGATAGATGTAATTATTGGTTTCAAAAAATTGATACAATTATTAACTTTTGGTTTTGAAGGTATAAATTTAAACTAAAAAAACGATTCAACCTCCTACCTCTACGCTAATCAAACTAAACAAAACATTATTAAATAGATATTTAATTCTTTTTTTTTTTTTGAAATATTGAATGAAAAAAAAAAGAGGCATTCCAATCATTATATTTACTCATAGTATACTAGTTCAATGAATGAAAAAATAATAATAATAATAAAATACTAAGGAAGTCAACTTTGTATGAATTATACCACCTCAGAATTGAAAAAAAAAATGATGTTGAAAAGAGTAGGGATTTATTTGAGAGCTGATATGAATTATATCAGCTCTAAACAGTTGTGTTTTATACAATTAAAAAAACATATTTAAGTTACAATAAATAAACGACAACAAGAATTGGATCAATATATCAGCACAGTAACAAAACTTCCCTCTCTTCTTACCAGGGAAATCAAAATGGAAGAGAAAGTTCCATCACATCATAATGCTTCTAAGAATGCTTGATTATCAAGGCCTGCATTTATTCCCCACGGTCAGTGTGAGGAACTTTCAAGTGTGGGGTTCAACAATTCTTTTATATGATTCTCAACCCTCTTGCGGACGACAGCAGAAGGCAGCCGTTCGATCACCTCGGCTCCAAAAGAAAATATCAGAGCCTTTCTTGCCGTCTCTAAGTCGATGCCACGAGCCTGGAAATAGAAGAGTTGGGTCTCCTCCAGGTCGCTTATAGCAGCCCCATGCGAACACTTGACATCATCGGCAATGATTTGAAGATTCGGTTTAACGTTCACGGTTGCTCGAGGTTCCAGAAGAAGACTCCTTGTTAGTTGTCCTGCATCTGTTTGCTGTGCATACCTGGAAAATTCAAGTACTAGGATTAAATGACAAAATGTTTATCGACAAAGCGACAACTACATGGAAACGAACGACAAAGAGTCATTTCCCCATATACTAAAGTTCTGCCTATTTGATTATGAAGACAGTATGGTAACAGTGCTTGCATCCAAGAGAAGTTTTAAGATATTATTCGTCAACTCATCTTAAACCATAATAAAACTTAGGTTAAAATACTATTTTGGCCCCTGAACTATCATGAGAGTTCTATTTTGGTCCCTCAACTTTCAAAAGTCCAATTTTAGTCCTTGAACTATCATTTTTGTTCTACTTTGGTCCCTCAACTTTCAAATGTCCAAATTTAGTCCTTAAACTTTCTAAAAAATTTAAAAATAGTCCTCGAGTTGAAAATAAAATTTAACCATGGTTAAAATAGATGATGTGGCAAAAAATAATAATAATAAATTACTATCATCTTCTTCGCATCCCACCCCTCTTTCAACACCTGCACGTAAAAGAAAAAAAAAACAAGAGCATAAAACTACTCTGGTTTAAATTTAGTAATTATTAGTCTGGTATGAAGAGATCTAGCCGTCTCTGAATTGGAGTGTAAATACCCATATTTCAATCTTTGGATTTTTATAGTTCAGACTAAAATGGATAAGAATCCTATCCGCCAACGGGAACGCAGACGTTTGATCATAAAAAATTAAAAAAAAACCCCTTCTAATCTAACCCGATTATCAATTCCTCATTTCTCTTTTTTCTTTCTTCTTCCTCTGATCTCTCTCCATATTGGTGCTTTGTGTTCCCCTACTATAAGCCACTCTCCAATGGCTCGCCCCTGCAATGTTGAGTTGTCCTCTTTTTCCCTTAAACCTCCCTCTTTCTCTAATCCCCCCAAGAAATTTCATGGGTTTGGCCTCATAAGAACCTCTGTTGTTGTACGACACCAGATTGAGACAACCAACCTCCCTCTTTCTCTAATCCCCCAAGAACTTCCTAACAATTGTATGTCAT
>JBBMKA010000018.1:582271-593936 GCA_037833695.1 Sechiopsis laciniata
TCTATATATATAAAAGATAAGAAGAGAGAGATGAGTTATTTATAAACCCATGTCCCATATTATTTATAAAATCATATACATAACTGAGGGAGAATATTGAAATCTTCCTAATAAAACTATATGTTTATTTTGAGTAAAAAGATGGAAATTATCTTATGATATTAATTAAAACATTCATGAGTCTCTTACAACTCTTGCAAGGCAGTTGTCTGTAGGCCTTGGCAAAGGCAGATAATTCTCTGGGCAGTTTGTATTTATTCTCTCAAGTCTGCAAAATAATAATAATAAATAATAAATAAATAAATTATGAACATTGTTATTTTACATAAATGAAGTTGTTTTTAGTATTTTGAATATCTGACCTGAAGCCACCATGGATGAAATAGTGAAGGAAAATGGCGATTTCGAGTTTGGAAAGATCAATTCCAGGGCACAGTCTCATTCCTGCTCCAAAAGGAATGAAAGATCCAGCTCTTCGTTTTGGATTCTGAAACCAAAAACCAAAATATGTGACAATTTAATTCATCCAATATCTATGTTTTATATATCATCGGAAGTAGAGATGTCTACAGGGCCGGTGCAAACTGGGATGACTTTCCATTCCCGTCTTCATCATCCATTTTAATCTCTATCTCTACAAAATTCCGATGAATTTCGTGGAATAATCCAAAACATGCTCCCTCAAGATAATGTCTTTTTGGGGTTTATCAATCTTGAATTGCATCTTATTTTATTTTTATTGAACTGAATACCTGTTTGGGCCTAGTGGGCTTTGATACCATATTAGATGGTGTAGACATCCATCTCAAAACCGATTAGTAATGAGAGAAATAGTCAACTTTTCTTATATATTGCTATAAGGTCTTCACTCTTTCTAATGTGGAACCCTAAATGTTTTTTTGAGTATATAGGGAATTGGTGGATTTGAACCACACACTTAATCGTTAGTATATTACCAATATCAATTGAGCTATGTTCACTCCGATAATGGTGAGTAATTCTACCATCTAGAGGTTATAATGTGTGAGATGCATATTATAATTAGAATTTGTATTACATAGAATTTATTATATTAAAAGTTATTATAATAGGATCGAAGGATTATTACCGTTAGGATGAACGGTTCATGCAAACCTACCAATCAATATAATTGGTGGTTGAGAAACCCAAATACATCCAATCATTAGCAATAAAATTTTAAATATACCTTTATTTTTTTAAATATAAAATAAGGAATGTGATGGGGAATACGTTCTAGGCTTTCCCTCGTTTAGTTTGTGGAGAATTTATTTCACCTCTTCTTCCCTGCTCCAAGTTGATTTTTTTTTTTGAAAAAAATATGGGCATTTCTAATTGAAGGATCAAGAATGCTATGATTATGAAGAAAACTTACATCCCATCTAGAAGGATCAAATTTATGTGGGTTTTTATAGATTTCAGGATCCATATGAACAGCTCTAGTCCAAACAAGGATTTTCCATCCTTTGGGTATGGTGTACCCTGAAAATTAAAAACCAAGTTAATTAATCAATATAGTTATTAATTAAAATAAAATGTAATTTTGATTGATGAAATGCAAATTATTTCACTCCTAAACCAACCATTTAAGTTAACATCAACTTTTGTCTCTCTTGACAATGTGAATGCCAAACTTGTCTTCCTCAACGTTTCATCGATCACCTAATTAACCAACAAAAAAAAAGTCATACCTTTTTTATATACAATAATGGTAGCTTACTTTGTGATTCTAATCTAATTTTTTTAAAAAAATATAGGGTTAAACCTTGAAATATTAATAAAATTGGGGGTTGAATTTATAATATTTGGAAGCAAATAGAGAAGAAAAAGTGGGGCACCTTGGAAAGATATTCCATTTGTTTGATTTCCTTCATGGTCAAGCCTTTGTGTTGGGAATCAGCTGGCCTTGCCTTCACAATTTGCTCCTGCTCAGCCTGCACAACAATATATTATTATTATTTTATTATTATAAAGTTTTGAGAATTTCAAAAAAAAAAAAAAAAAAAAAAAAAAAAAAAAAAAGGTTTTGAGCTCTTAATTGCCAATAGTTTTAGCTTCTTATTCACATGGATCAATGGTTTATTTTATTTTATGTTTTGAAATAATTGGATCAATGGTTTAATAAGTAAATACATAGTTTTCAAATGTGACATTGTCAATGTTACAAATTTTAATGTTTGGTTTAACTGGTCCTTGTTTGATAATTTAATTTCTTGTTTTTTAGATAACGCAACCGACATAAATGTATATCTATGATTATGATTAAGAGATCATTCACTTTTAATTGTTGTTGAACTATTATTTTTAGTTATGAATAAATAAAGTTGAAAATATAGGAACGGAAACGAACCTTTGCTTTACGAAGGGTTTCGGGATTTTCGGAGAGGAAGATGATAGCTCTCATAATAGTATGAGCAGAAGTTTCATGACCAGCAAAGAAAAAACCAATCAACAAATCAATAATGCAACCATCATCCAAGCCTTGCCCTTCTTCATCTCTAACTTCTAATAACAAATCAGTCATATCTTTTTTTCTATTTTCTTCCACTTTCTTCTTCAAAATTTCCCTCTTCTCTTTCAATACTTTTTCAAATATCCTTATCAACTCATTTCTTGCCTGAAATTTACAAAAAAATCAAATCACCTCATAAATATTTACACTTAGAAATATAAATTCGTAAATTATAAATTTAGTTTTGGAAGGAATTTAAAATTTAATAATATAGTTTTAACAAGTTAGAATTTAGTCCTATAATTTGAAGATAGTTAGAATTTTAATCCATATAATTTTAAAAATTGGAAGTTGGTATCAATGATTTAATAAATTCTAAAAAATAACAGTCTATTCCCTTTGAAATAGTTGACGAATTAAACATACGAAAATTAACTATTTATGTATAAATGGTGACAATATAAATTAAATGATTAATTAGACAAAAAAAGAAAATTAATCCCATATAAATAATTACCTCAACATACAACCAACTATTATTAGAATTTAGCCTTTATGATTTAAAATAAGTTAGATTTTATTTAAAAAAAAAAATTCTATGACTAAATAAATAATTCATGCCTAAATTAATTCATTGACATAGACTTTTTTTTTTTTTTTTTTGGTCATAAAAACCAAATTCTAATTTTTATAGAGATTTAATTTATAAATATTTTGTTAATATGGTAAATTATAAAATTGGCCCCATCGACAAAAGAAAAAAAAAAGAAAAAGAAAAACGAAAAATTAGAATTTAGTTTTTATTATTCGAAACAGTTTAGAACTAAGGCTTGTAATTTTAAAAACTAAAATTGAATTCCTATATTTTGATAAAATTAAAGAGTGAATTCTTAATTTTAAAATGATAACCAAATTTATAATTTAGCTAATATCCAAAACTTGATGGAGAAATAGTAAAAAAAAGAATACCTTGAGAGCCCGGCTAAAGGTGGTTCCGGGAATATCAACGGCGGCGGCGGACATAAAACCCAAATGAAAATCAGTGTAAAGCTTCTCCATTTTATCAATAAACGCCGCCGTATTAGCCCCAATAAAAATATGCAACAAAACCCTAAACGCCACCGTTTTCATCTCCGACAAGAACTCCACCGGTTTTTTCATGGTGGCCCAGTCGTCGAGGCACGTGACCACTATCCCCTCCACGTGCCCTATGTACATCGACAGCGCCTCGTTCCCGCTTATCAGCGACGCGATCAGGCGCCGCAGACGGCGGTGCTCCGCCTTCGGGACGGTGTTCAGAGCCTTGCTTCCGGTCAGGATTCTGGTGGCGTTTGAGTATCCGAAGGCGAATTGGTCGTCGTTCATTAGCACGTGCCGGCACACTTCCGGCACCGTTACGATCATGCTTGGGTTTCCAAATAGGTGCGTTTTGTATATCCCTGTTTTTCCGTACCTGAAAATTTCATTCACGTTTCTTTTACCATTAATTTTCTCGCAATTATTGTCGGATTAATTAAATAGGTAAAACTTAATTCTTCGCATGTCATTGCTGGAGTCTCGTAGAAATCAATCTAAATTTTGAAGAAAAAAAAAAAAAAAAAGCTTATAAGAGTTTGTATTTATTTTTAAAATTTGGTTTACTTTTTTTAAAAAAGTTTGATAATCGTAAAAAATATGAATAAAAATAAGTTTAAAATTATCGGCCTAAAGTTTAACTCATCCAACCCTATGTATTAGAGCAGTCCAACCAAATTTAATCTATATATTTTTTAATTGGGTTGGATATTTCATAATTAGGTTTAGTTTGTCTTTTATTTTCTCTTTAAAACTCAGGCCATAAGTAATGGATCTATAACAAATAAAGAAATTGTGCATATTGAAACTTGCTTCGAATCTAAGATAGTTAATACATGCTTTCTACTAACATGTTAAAAATTATTTTGCATATTGAATCTAGTTTCAAATCTAAGATAGTCATATTGTTAATACACGCTTTCTACTAGGGGTGCAAGGCAAAATCGAAAAACCGAAAAATCGAAAAACTGAACCGAACCAATCCAATCTAATGGATCGGATCGGTTTTTTAGCACAAAGTTGGACATATCAATTTGTAATTTGAAGAAACCGAAAATATTGGATCGGTTACGGTTTTCATTTTCAAAAACTAATAAAAACCGATCCAAATCGAAATATATATATATATCGTCAATAAATCATATAAAGTCATATTTATTCTATTATTTAGAATATTTTCTAAAATCCTGAAGATCAGCCTAATGTTTTTTTATCCTTCAAATGTCAATATATTTTCCAAGTAACTTTCTCAAACTTTACTTTTTTTCATATAACTTTGTCATTATTTTTTAAAAACTAATTTTATGAAAGAAAATTAGATACAATGACCAAACTTGTTAAAAAAATTAGAGAAGTTTTTTTAGTTAGAAATGTTGTTTTTGATATATTAAAAAATATTGGACATTGGATCGGATCTAAAACCGAACCGAACCAATTGAAAATCGAACCATTGGTTCTATACTTTATTGGACATTGCATCAGATCCATTTTTTAAAAACTGAAAATATCAGTTCGGTTGTCGGTTTGGCACAAAACTGACAAAAACCGAACCGAAATCACTCCTACTTTCTACTAACATGTTAAAAATTTAAAGTTATAATTCAACCCAACTAGTTACTCGAGTTTGTCGATTTTTTTGTTCAACCCAAGTTGAGCCATCACGTTTAAGAATGCTATTTTATTTTCTAAATTAAGTTCCGAATGATGAAAAAAATAATAATAAATTAACTGCCTTCTAATAATTATCATAAATTAAAAAATATATAGATAAAAAAGGGAGATCTTGAAATCTAAAATAATAAGCTTAATTGAAAGACTAATCTTTAAAAAATGCTACAAAATTGAAAGAAAGATAAAAATTAAGGCGAAGGATTTACTTGGAAGCGAAGTTATCAATAAAGGAATCGGGTCGACCCGATCGGAAAGCCCGAAGAAAAGGGAGAAGAGTTCCGATGAGCGGCCAGCCCATATCGCCGGGAGGGAGGTTGTAACGGCGGCGATGTCGACTCACAAAACGCCATTCGTTAAGGTTTTTCAGAATCCCAAATACAAAAATGTAAACTCCGGCGAGACCTCCGATCAGCCATATCCAAAGGTACATTTTTTGGGGTTTTTATTCAGATGAATTTGAGTGTGAGTAAAAAATAATGGAGTGGAGGCGGAAAGGAATTTATAATCTTTTTCCTTGTGTTTACCAACTCCTTTTTTGTCTACATTTTTCATTTACTTCTTTTTTTTTCTTTCTTTTTTTAATAACCTTTTTTTTTTTTTTTTTTTTTTTTAGTTTTGGGTTTTAAAAAAAAAAAAAATTTAGGGACTTTGCTGCAGATTGCAGATTCTAACCTATTTTTAATTTGGCAATTTTTCGTGCATGGCAAAATAATTCACTTTTTATTGTCTTCAATGTAAGTGAGTCGAATATAAAAAATTTTCAACAATTTTTTTTCCTTTTTGTTATTAATCATGAAAATTTTCTTTAAATTTAGCCAATTTTCTTTTTTGTAGATTTTGATTTGATTTTTATTATATTACAATGGTAATATTATAAATTTGATTGATGAGATTTGGTTAAAGTTTGAATTTAATTTCTATATTTAAGAATTTTTTGAGTACATATTGGAGAAGGAAGACAAATACGGATTCTCGAGTTTAAACTTGTGACGCTAGTGTTGAATTAATTTACAACCAAGCCAGTGACATTTTAGGAATTGAAATTTGATACTTTTCAAAAAATTTAAAAAAATTGAAATTCTGTTCTCTATGGTTTGATTCCAAATTTATTGCTGTTATACTATTCAATTTATGGTTGCCATCATTTATCAAGATATTAACAACAATATAGGTTTGAATTAAAAGAAAATATAGGTCATTTTCAGTGAAAAAGAAAATATAGGTTTACTTTTTTCTTTTGATGATTCTAATTTAATTTAATTTATTATTTTTATTATTTTTTACACTTTGATTGAGAATCTTATTTAAAATGAATAACTCAATTACCTAAGCAATCGTGCGAAATAAAAAAATATATATATATAATAAATAAAAATGGGAAAAAATCTTTACCTACCACCAATATATATCACAATCGAGATGTAAACACTAAAGTAACTGTTTTTTCTAAAAAATATTTAAAATTGAAAAAGATGATTAATGCTATCAAATGAATGAAGTAATGAATAAAAAAAAAATGATGAAGTAGAAGAGTTGTGTGTTGGAACTCAAAAAGATAAAAAGAAAAAGAAAATCAATAGTATTTAAGATAAAAGACTCAAACTTTTAACATTTTAATTATTAAGTTATAGATGATATCACTTAACCAGGACTTTAGTTGAAAAAAAAAACAGTTGTATATAAGAAAAATATAAGAGCCATTTTTTTTAGTTATGAAAGTAAAAATAATTTTTAAAAGTCAAATTGGAAAATAAAAGGTTGGACACACACCAAAAATTCCACAAATATGGATACTTTATAATTTATTTAACTACCAGAAGATAATAGTTGTGGATGTGATTTAAGTTGATAATATCTCATTTACATAGCATTTTCAGATGGAATAGAAAATGAAAATATGCAAAAATATTATCTTATTCAAGTAATATCATATACTACTACTAGTGTACAAAATAGTACAGGGATGAGGAGAATTTGAAATGACGATGTTTGCATATGAGGAATTTAATGTGAAGTTAAAATAATAATTACATAATACAAAGATTTGAATGTCTGTTAGTGAGAGTCAGTTACAAAAGTTTTGTAAGTGATATGCCATATTTTATAAGTCAGCAAAAATAGGGAGATGGTGACACTTGGAGAAAACTGGAAATCCTCTTTAATAAGGAATGAACACCAGTAAACATTATTAGATAGTGTGGACATCCATCTTAAAATCAATTGGTAATGAGAGAAGTAGTTCACCTACCTTATAAACATTAGGAGGTATCCTCACCTTATCAATGTGAGATTCTCAACATGCCTCCTCAAGATGATGCCTCTTTCATTGGACCGAATACCCGTTTGGGTTTAATGGACTCTGATACCATATTAGATAGTGTAGACATCCATCTTAAAACCAATTGGTAATGAGAGAAGTAGTCCACCTATCTTATAAATACTAGGAGATATCTTCACTTTATCAATGTGGAATTCTCAATAAACATGAGAGAAGATTATGAAATTAGTTGTTGAAACTTAGGAACAAATATTAATGTAGTTATTTTTTTTTAAATAGGATAAATTATAAAGTGGTTCCTATGGTTTAAAGAAAGTTATAGTTTAGTCTCTATGATTCAAAGATAATTAGAATTTGGTCTTTATTGTTGGATAAAATCTAAAGAAGTAAAAGTGAAAGGGGCAAAAAAGATTGGAAAAAAATTGGGTTATAGATCCACCTGCAAGGTGGGTAGCCTTAACCGGATGTGTTAACAGGAAAGCCTGAAGGCTGTTCCCGACCCTGTCAGGGGAGATGCCAACCATCTCTCCTTTAATCAAACACGACATTAAAGTTCTTGATGAATGATTATATAGGTTTCTTTGCTTGACAAATTACTCGATGTGGGATTGGGTTTTCTTTTTCTAACTTCGTGAGATATTGTTTAATTTGGTGGGCGATACATTATTGTTTTCTTTAAAAAAGAAAAGACAAGAAATAAGTTTGTCTAAAAACAAAATAAAGCCTATTAGAATAGAAAAAATTGAATATATTTGATGAAGTTTTGCAAATCACTTCAATTATTATCATCTTTTCTTTATTCAATCAGTGAATAAGACATCAATTATCACTCATAAGTTGTTTGATTCCTTATCTCTACTTGTTGAACTAAAAAGCATTATTAAATGAAGATACCATTGACAGGGTTAGAAATGTTGAAAATGCAGTTGAAGGAATATCAACTTCAAGTAATATATTTACTCCCAATAAATTAGTTTAACCAAAGAAAAAAAAAAGCAATAAGAAGTTTTTGTGATTATACAAAATAGAAATACTCCATAACAATGGTGCAAGAAAACACAGGTTGATGATGTTTAAAGATTGGGGATTTATTTGAGAGCTGATCTCTAGACAGTTTTGTTGTTTTTTACATCAAGATAAACATGTTTTATGTTACAATAAGAAACATTACAAATCAATGTATCGCTGCTAGCTACAGAATTTCTTGTCAAAGTGAACTTAGTCCAACTGACATTTATGTATTAACAACCACGAGATTTGTGGTTCGAATTCCCAATTCCCCAATGAACTAAAAATACAACAGAACTTTCCTCTCTTACAGGGGAATAAAAAAGGAAGAGGAAGTCCCGTCATAATGCTTCTATAAATGCTGGATTTTCAAGTCCTGCATTTCTTCCCCATAGTCAGCATTAGGATTTTTCAAGCGTGGGGTTCAACAAGTATTTTATGCGATTCTCAACTCTTTTGCGGACCGAAGTGGAAGGCAGCCGTTTGATCACCTCAGCTCCGAATGAAAATATCAGAGCCTTTCTTGCTGTTTCTAAGTCGATGCCACGAGCCTGGAAATAGAAGAGTTGGGTTTCTTCCAGATCACTTATAGCAGCTCCATGTGAGCACTTGACATCATCCGCAATGATTTGAAGATTTGGTTTCACGTTCAAGGTCGCTCGAGGTTCCAGAAGAAGACTCCTTGTTAGTTGTCCTGCATCAGTTTTCTGTGCGTATCTGGAAAATTGAAGTTCTAGGATCAAACAACAAAACGTTTATCATCAAAGCAACAACCTGATGATCCTATACTTAGCCAGACAAGAATGAAAACAGCCCCATGTATAACACCAAATGGAACACTAGAAACAAACAACAAAAACAGGTTCCATTTAATAACCATTTGTTTTTTTCTTCTTATTAAGCTTGTTTTCTCCCTCCCTTGGTTTTTGAAAATATAGGTAAGTGGATAACAAGGCAAGGGAAACCATAAGTTAGAGTAGTAATTGTACTTGTAGGCTTAATTTTCAAAAACCAAATGGTTATCAAATAGGACGTACAACTTTCAGATATTATGGAGATAGAGTAAGCATCCAACTAGTACTTGCATCCAAGAGAACTATTCAGATATTATTCATCATTCATCTCTTAAACCATAAGCAAATTTACAGTTATGTGAAAGTTAAACCGATTTATCTATCAACATTCCTAGAAGAACTATCACTTAAAGAAAAAGTCTTGCCTTTTCTTCTATGCAATGCATATCCATGTTTGTTTTCTGTATTCATATTTGATTGATAAGTAATAGAGAGATTTCCAATCATGAAGCACAATCAAACAATAAGAGTGCAATTATATGATAAATGACGAACTTGGGTAATAGAAACCGATCTATGATTAATAAGTCTACAATACGTCAATACCCTTGAGAAAAGTAATAGATAGGATTCGGGTGTGGGTGTTCCTGAGTATGCAATGGGGCGAAGCTCCGATTCCTCGGTTATCAAAAAGAAAAAAAAAAAAAAAAGACAGGGTTGCTTATTTTCATTTGAGAGGAGGGGTAAAAGTACCTTTTTACTTTTACATTACCATCAAATACAGCTTGTCCTTGAGGATTGGCAACAATACATTTATGTAGATGTCTAGAGTATCCTCGCGGATGGTCAAGCACTAAGCTACTATGTAGATCTTGTGTTTGATTGCCAATTAATAAGTGCAGGGATGATAATTCTGTTGTGGTCTCTGGTCCCAACTGCTGAATATGGACAATGTGCCTACTTAATTTTCCGCCAGTGCTAATCTCCATGAGCTCGTAGGCACTAGTCGATTCCTGTAATAATTTCAGATAATTACATGTGTGCTACAATCAACCTTTCAAGCACAAGACAGTACTAGTTTCAGATAATAACTACTGTTTTCCACTTGATAAAAGTACAAGCATAGGCAACTCCTAATAAATGCTTCCAATTCCAAGAGACAAACCTACATAAGATCACTGACTATCAAAGTGAAGTCAACATTAGGAGGATGCTCAAAACAGGAAGTACAAAATGGGAAATACATGGCTAACAAAAGCTGAGCTCAAGCGACATGATGTACGACCTGATAACTAAGAGAAAAAGGGGAAATACCTATCTTTGACTTCTTCTATATTTCAAGCTCTAACTACCAATGAAGTAATATAAGAGTTTCTAGTACTCTAGTCCAAGGAGAAGAGCAGCCAAAAGCAGATTATCAAAACTACCATCAAAGTTAACATTCCTAAACATAGCTCAACTAGTTAAGATATATATCATCGACCAAAATTGCAAGGTTCGAATGTCCACCCAAAAGTTAGCACTCAAGGCTACCAACAAAGTTAAGCAATGCAATAAGGGGAGAACCTGCTGAACAGAAGTCCATTTGATATGAGCAGAATCCAAAGACTGATTCTGAATATAAGAATGCTTAACCTTTCCTCCACTTCCAATCACCACTTCCAAAACAGGGTTAGCCCAATAGCAAACACCTTCATCCCCACTCAAAAACTCCTCAACTATTTCAATCTCCCCTCCATTTTCCACCAAAAGCAACACTCTAGGATTCGAAACAGCCAATTCCTTCGCCCCTACACCGCCCCCACGAATCGAAAAATACCTCAAATGGATCGGATTCTCCACCTTACACCCAGCAGGGACATAAACCACCGTCAAATCCGGAGCCCCAACGCCATTAATGGACCAAAACAAGTCCCCCACGAACTTCCCTGTTAGAACTGTTCAACCTAATCCCTCAGACTGTTCATTACCCTCTTCTCTGTCAGTGTGATCTTTCGTATTATCTACAGTGGTTAGAATGTCTGTCAGCATTAATTAGTTGGTATTGCTCTTTATGTATTTAATCTGTTTGCTCTTCATTGTGTAAAACTTGTAACAACAAGATACCAATACAGAAAAAGAGTCTTTGCTCTTAAAAAGTTCCTTTGTGTTTTCTTCTTCCTTTTTTCTCTATATTTGTTTCTTGGTATCAGAGCATCAAGGATGACTGATCCGAAGGTGACCAAAGGAGAACTCAAAAGCAAAACCAACATGATAACTGAAACCGCTGCTCTCAAGGAAAAAGGCAAAGAGCCATACGATCCCTATGACAACAGTGAGGATCAAGATAAGATCTTGGTCAGGCACAAAAATGTTCCAATCGGTTATTTG
>JBBMKA010000018.1:594036-629398 GCA_037833695.1 Sechiopsis laciniata
AGAACCTCCCCTCTCTCCTTTTGTATCCTTGACTTTGTAATTGAAAGATAAATTTGGAGAGAATAAGATGGAGGAGTAGAGAATGAGTTTTATGCTCTGTTTTTTTTCTTTTTCTTCAAGTGCAGGCGTTGAGACAGAGGGATGAGATGGGAAGAAGATGATAGTAATTTTTTATTGTTATTTTTTTGCCACATCATCTATTTTAACCATGGTTAAACTTTTTAGAAAGTTTAAGGACTAAATTTGGACATTTGAAAGTTGAGGGACTAAAGTAGAACAAAAATGATAGTTCAAGGACCAAAATTGGACTTTTGAAAGTTGAGGTACCAAAATGAAACTCTCATGATAGTTCAAGGACCAAAATAGTATTTTAACCTAAAACTTAAATTTATGTGAAAGTTAAACCAGTTCAACTAGGGGTGATATTGGTTCGGTTTTAGGTCAAACCGATAACCGAACCGATCCAATCAATTTGACAAAACGAGGAACCGAACCAATGTCCAACAAAAAACAAAACCATTGGTTCGATTTTCCTTGATTTTTGGGCCAAACCGATAACCTTTCCGATCCAATTGATTTAACAAAAAGAGAAATCGAACTAATGTTCGATAAAGGATAAAATCATTGGCTCGATTTTCTTCGATTCAATTCCCTATGGTTTAATTTTTTTTTATACTATTTTACTTTCAATTCATATTTTAATGTTGTTTTCCTAAAAAAAATTTCATAATTTATAATTAGATTAAACAAAAATAATTAGTCATTTACCAATAAAAAGTTTAGCTAACATATAAAAATAAAAATAAAAGTAAATAAATCAATAGTGGTTCGATTTGGTTTTTATTGATTTTTACAAATAGAAACCAATCCGATCCAATAACTTTCAGTTTTCTCTAAATAAAAACCAATATGTTCGACATTATGTGAAAAATCCAAACCGATCCAGGATCAGTTCGGTTCGGCTCGGTTTTGTCAGTTTTCGGTTTTCATTATCACCCCTAAGTTCAACTATCAACTTTCCTAGTAGAACTATCACTTCAAGAAAAAGCCTTGTCTTTTCTTCCTGCCATATCTATGCCTGTTTTCTGTTTGCGGATTAGTTTGTCTTTTTATCACGAAGCGATGTATAACTGAAAAGAGTGTAATTATATGATAGGTATCGAACTTGTGTCAATTTTATCCAATCTATGATTAACAAGACTACAATACTCTTCAGAAAAGTAATAGATTGCCGATTACCATCTAAAAAGGGGAGAAAGAAAGAAATACCTGTTGACTTTTACATTTCCATCAAATACAGCTTGCCCTTGAGAATTGGCAACGATACATTTATGAAGTTGTCGAGAATATCCTCGCGGATGGTCGAGCACTAGGCTACTGTGTAGATCTTGTGTTTGATTGCCAACTGATAAGTGCAGTGTTGATAATTCTGTTGTGGTCTCTGGTCCCAGTTGCTGGATATGGACATTGTGTCTACTTAATTTTCCTCCGGTGCTAATCTCCACAAGCTCGTAGGCACTGGTCGATTCCTACAATAAGTTCAGATAATCATTTGCATGCCACGTGCAGCCTTTCGAGCACCAAAGTTAAGTATAAGACACCGAATATGAGAGCAAGTAGCATCAAAATGGTTAAAGAGCAACTGTAAATCTCTTTCTCTTGATCCTTTCACACCAAGATGTCAAGCATAGCAGCAACAAACATAAATCTCAGCTATAACTATCTATATCCACCAATCATTAAAATTGCAATGCAGGTTTTCCAAGAAGGTTTTCAAGTTCATAATAAATTGAGAAGAAAACCAAGAAAACTCGACTTAGAAGTGATAGGTGTCAGGGAAACCAACAGAACCCATTCTCATGACATGAAAGAGTCCTGATCTGCAGACAATCCACCCATTTTACGGAAGATGAAAAACTCATGTTTGGGGGGGGTTCATAATGAAGGGGAGAAGACGCTTAACATTCATATGCTACAAGGCCGAAACCATTGCCTACATTGTCTAAACTACTTGTACCATTCATAAGCATCTAGCTTGAAAGAAGTCCTAGAATTTTTCACATAAGAGAAGGAAAAGAAAGTGCAACTATTTTTTTTAATCCAATGACCTACATCTTCAACAAAACAGTACTATAACAGTATAACAGCTGTTTGGCACTTGATACCATCATAGGTTGCTCCTAAAAGATGCTTCCAATTCCAAAAGACAAACCTACATATGAATCTATGATCACAGACTATCATAGTGAATCCAACATTGGAAAGCTTATCAAAGAAGATGGTAAAAAATGGGAAACACATATCCTTTACTCCCAACTTCTCTCCATATTTCAAGCTCAACTACAAATAAAGTAATCTCATGGTGTTTAGCACTCTAGTCTAGGCACTTGAGATGTTGAAGATTTATCTTGGTTCAAATCCCAGTATGGAAAACCTAATAACTTACAACATTGTCTCTGATGTATGATAATAAGCCATAAGCATAATGTAGGAGGTACCGAAGTCAAAAACAGATAAAAAAAAAACTACCTGCAAAGTTAACAACTTAAACATCATATCAAAATTGGTTAAGATATTATATCATATACAAAAAGATGAGAGGTTTTGAATTTCTATCCTCACAGTCACATGTCCTAGAACTCAAAACCACCAACAAAGTAAAGTAATGCAATGAGAGAGTACCTGCTGAACAGAGGTCCATTTGATATGTGCAGCATCTAAAGACTGATTCTGAATATAAGAATGTTTAACCTTTCCACCACTTCCAATCACTATTTCCAAAACAGGATTCGCCCAATAGCACTTACCCCCATTCGCACTCAAGAACTCCTCAATTATTTCAATCTCCCCTCTATTTTCCACCAAAACCAACACTCTGGGATTCGAAACAGCCAATTCCTTCAACCCCTTTTCGCCTCCATTAATCGAGAAATACCTCAAATGGATTGGACTCTCCACCTTACACCCAGCAGGGACATAAACCACCGTCAAATCCGGAGCCCCAACGCCATTAATGGACCAAAACAAGTCCCCCACGAACTTCCCATCAACAAATTCAAACACCCTCTTCGCAAAGCTCTCAACAGAGACCTGATTCAAACTACCAACATAAACCCCATTTGGCAATCCCGTCAAATTAGAAACCGAATCAACGAAATGACCATCAACAATCACAAGATTGGAGAATTGGGTTTCGACAGGAATGGTCGATAAGTCAGAAGAATCCGGCGGATTTGAAATTGGGTGGATTTGGGACTGTTTTATGAAGGAAACATCGGTGAAACGAAAGGGCTCGTCTCTACGAGAGGGCCATGGGGTTGAGAGGAGAGTTTCGGCTGAAGATTCTCTGAGTTTCTGGAGAGGAATAGGCGATGATGATGATGATGATGATGAAGAAGAAGGAAGGGAATCTTCTAGGGTTTCGGCGAGTTGAAGAACGAAGGGATCTGAAAGTGAAGATGGGGGAGTTTGAAGAGAGATTCTGGTGGTAATGGAGTTGAATTTGGGTTTGCGTTTTGACGAAGAAATGGGAATTGAAGGAAATTGTGTTGGGTTTAGGGTATGAATATTGGGAGTAAATGAGAAGGAAGCCATTGGAGGAGCTTGGCTGAGCTTCGAATAATGGGAGTTGCAGGCTGGAATTGAGGTTTCTATCTCCGTTTTTTATTTGGGCCTTTTGGGCTCTCAACAATCTGAATCTATGATCAATTCGCATTTTTTTTTCTTTTTCTTTTTTTTTTTTTGGGTAATTTTAAAGATGATTATTTTTATTTTGTGAACAAAAATATGCAGGTGTTTGTTTGTCCATTTTAAAGATGATTTAAACATAATATCTAAACTAGTTATTGTAACTATTTAAAATAAATCTTTATTTCTAACTATTCAAAATAATTTATAATTTCTAATCATTCTTTTTAACGGTTCAAAATAACTCATTTTTAATCATTTATTTTTAATAATTTATTTTTTACTATACAAAATGATTATTCATTTCAAATCTACATTTAAACAAGCTATTGTCTCTAACTCCTCTATGAAAAAATTACATCTAAACGAGTTTTTTGCTGCAATTCCTCCAAATAAAATCTACAAATAACAAGCTATTACAAAAATCTTAATTCTTTAAGTCTTCAAACTAATTCCTTATTCAAAACTTCATCCAAACACCTCTATGTGTTTTCATAAAGGGTTCATGAAGGTTTATTTGGTACTGGTCAAATACTATATTTGGATGGAACATCTCTAAAATGATTAAAAAAAAAAAAAAAAAGCCTTTGTATTTCTAACCACCTCCAATAAAATATTGCTTCTATTATAATCATTCATAAATACATCTATCTAAATTAGAGCTTTCTACAACAATCACTCAGAACTCTTTTAAAATGTTTGGCTTTAAAAATTGGTGTTTTGCTCCTCTAAATTCGAGATACAACTGACACATTCCTATCATGTGGCATCGAGATCCATATAGGACCGAAAGAAAAATTAAGAGTCACATGAAAAATTAATCCCCACATCTGCCCGCGACTAGGGACAATTCTTTTTCTTAAATTAAAATATACTTTTCATCCTATACTTTTAACTCTAGAAAACTTTAATTTTTAAATTTTTTTCCTTTCTCTTAACCAATCATATCATCACAACACATCAAAAACCAACAATGCAAATGGTAAACATTTTTTTGAAGAAAAAATATTCTTCACCTACTCCCTACATTTCTAAGAAATTATTATTTTCCACTTTGTAAAAGGAAAAGAAATAGGAAATAGTTTAAGTTGCTCAAAATTCTCTGCCCCACATTCATTGGTGATTTTTGTATATTATCATCAACTTTATTACAACTGTTATGAGAATGTTTGTTCTTTTACGGCATTTTTTATTTTGGAAAATTAAAAAATTAAGTCAAAAGTAGTATTCAAATATATTTTTAGTCTTCTTCATAATGGAATACCTTATCCAAACCTACAAAAATGGCCTTTCTCTTCCTAGCCTTTAAACCTAAATTCCTATAAAGAATATTTTGCTGACTCAATTGTACCTTAGAACAATTCAATGTTGGTTTTGATTGGAAGAACTTTCTAATACTCATACATTCATTTCCTAACATGGCTTCTTTTTCGTTTCTTTTGATGACGATATCAACACTTTGTTGTTAATTTATTAAAGAGATGTGTTGTCTTATCGATATTTCGATACTTTAGATTGATAATTAGTATCATATCTATTCACTTAAATTAAACCATCTAAATTGGACAAAAAGAATCTTCTTAAGAGGAATAATATGTTAACTTGCATTATATAGGAAGGAAGTGAAAATTTATAATATGCAACACACAAAAAGCTCTATAAAGAAAAAGCTCTTTCTCAATCAATAAATGAGATATATCGCCAGGGACAACAAATAGACACTATGATTACTAGATTTTTTCTGGTTAAGGTTGTAGAATAGCACCCCTTTTATTCCCACATCGAAGACCGACAATAAAAGGCGTTGGCTTCGGTACCCCTCGAGAATTCAATCTCACACAATGTTTGAAGCTTAAGGAGATTTTCGGCCTTTCATTGTGTCAAACCACCATTTGAACCGAAAACTTAAGTTGTTAAGCTACGATAAATTGAATTATATCAATACTTTAAAAGTCAAGAAAAGCCAAGACAGGCTTCATTGATTTTCTTCTTCTTTAGAAGCAATTTCAACACCTCTATGAATTGGTTCATTTCTTGTATGGTCATTTGCAACCACCAAGCTGATTGAGATTGTCTTCAAGTTCAATGTGGCTGGTATAATTCGAGTACGATGAACTTGGAGATATTTCGGTGTGCTCGTATGACTGCCAAGGTGTTGGCGAACCCGAATACTCATATTGAGGAAAGCATATAGACATAGCTCTTTGCATTTCAGGATAATCCTACAAGAAGTCAAGAAACAATTGTTTGAGAAACTCAAATACAATCTCAACCATTTATTTTTTTGAAAAATTTTCATACCTTGGATGAGTCAAGAATCAGATCAGGTGAAATCCATATTTTTTCAGGATCTGTTTCCATAATAGCCGTGCTATACCGAGACATCGGATTCGTGTCATATGAAGTTGTCGCCGGGCTCAACAAACAACTCTCATTTGCGAGGAAGTTAGTATGAGACAAATTGTCTTCCAAAATACTCGACAATTCATTCGCGATGAGTAGCCTTGTCGACGTAGAATCTTCACTAGCTTGACTGCTCCCAACAACATTGCCCTTCGATTCTCGATGACCATCCTTCTTATGTGCTTGTTCATTCTTTTTCACAATACGACACAAAGCAAAAGCACCCTATAAGAAAAGAGTTTGTCACACACAAAGTAAGCTCAAAATAATCCAACACAAACAAGCTATGAAACTGCACTCTAATAAGATATGTACCTTAAAATTAGGAGTTCCATGAGAGAAATCGTCACAAAGTCGATACTCGTGCATGATCCAATCCATCCGATCGCCCAATGGTGCTCGACCGCGATAAAAGACGAGTGTCTTTCGGTATCCTATCACAGAGGATTGGCAGTTGACCTTCCTATCTTTTCCAGTTGCTTTCCAGTAGCCCGCTTTGGTAGCTCTATTAGTTCTCGATCCATTCTGGTATTTTCGATCTCGTGGACAGAAGAAAAACCACTCCATATCTCGGTTTGGAAGGAAAGATTTTTCTGTAATAACAGTAACTCAATATTAAAAAAACAGAATCATCAAGAACACAAAACACAATAGAAAGATGCCGATTTAGTAAACAAAAAAGTACTTTACTGTATTTTTTGCCCAGTGCTTACACAAAAAGCACTCCACTTAAAACACTTTTTTTCAACACATCCAAAAATAAGTTTCTTTTCTTAAAGAAAAAAAAAAAAAAAAAAATCACTTCAGTTCATTTCATTCTAAAGCACCACTTTGTGGAGAATCCAAAGCTATAATAGTAACAATGTACAAACAGAAACAGAATTAAAAGCAGTGTAATTGATGTTTCATTTAGAACCAAATGGGGGTATTTTGGAGTTAATAACTAACTCAAATGTAGGATAACTTTTTATCCCAACCATAAAATCTTCCAAACCATATCATAACAACTTATGCAATAATGTTTTCAAAGAGTAGCCTCGTTGATAGAAGTTTAGGATTTCTAAGATATACAAAATTCACGAGTGAGTTTAATTTTAAAATTTCTTGTTATTTTGCAAGTTTGTATCTTAGGATGGGCGCACCCGATAATGTTACGAGGCAAATCGTTTGATTATCAAACTAAAAGTCGTGTCATACAATATTCTCTATTGTAAAAAATTGGTTATTAGTGTATAGCTTATGATAACTCAACCATTCCCTAGACATTAAAAAGAAAGTGAAAAAGGGTGTAAAATGAAAAATGAAATGATACCTGGGAGCTCCCAAGGATCAAATTTGTACAAATCAATGACAGGAATGACTTCAAGCTCAATTGGAAGTCCTTCAATTTTTCTTTTGAGATAATAATCCACCAATTCTTCATCTGTTGGCCTAAACCTAAACCCTGGTGGAAGACAACCACTTCCCATTCTTTCTTAATTAATTTCCCACTAAAAACACACACACACAAACAAACATACAAAACAAAAAAAAATTAAGTCCTTTTTTGGCTAAGTATTGAAGCTATTTCTATTGAAAATTTGGAAGATCCAGAGGTAGAAGCTCTTATCAAGGATGGTGTTTTTGTAAAAAACAGAGTGAAAGTTCATTTCAAGAATCATTCTGTAAAAATGCCGTTTTTAATTTCTGGGTTTCGAGTTAACCAAATTCCACACCTACCCTTTTGATTTCAAAGCAAGATTTTGAAGATTGAGCTAAGAAATTTGATGAGGGATTATGAGGGAAAAAAACAGCTAAATTTTTTAAAATTTGAAAAGAGGGAAGGTTTTGCAGAAATGGAATTAAGTTTTATAGCTAGATGTTAAAAAAAAAAAAAAAAAAAGACAAAAAAGAGAGAGTTTTAAAGACAGATTAAAGGAAGATGAGTTTTGGTTTGTAGAGTGTAAAAATGAAAGGAAAGAAGTGGGATTTATATATAGACATTTGGAGAGAACAAACGGTCTTAGGATTTCACCCAAAGTATAAGATAACGCGTCTGTAGCACACTAAAATTCCAATGTCTCGGGCCCCACCTCCCTTTAACTCGAACCCTTTCACACCTATATTTGTATATAACCTCGGGTGTGATTGGAGCATCAGTTTGGTCATGATAGACGGAGCGTTATGATAAGTAATAGATTATTATAAACAGTATTTGAAGGGTAAGTTATTATAACGGTGGTTATGATAAACCATGTTTGAGGAGCTGGTTATTGTAACAAAAAATAATATATGTAAGGTTTAGATAAACGGGCAAACAGATTTAGGTAACCATCAATTATAATTATAATAAACGGTGGAGGCAAATATGAGTTAAGTTATTATAACCAATCTGATAATTTACATAAACGGCATCCAAACACGCCCTAAATTTTTTTAGAGCCACGTCAAAGGGATTCAAACTATTTTTATAAGATATACATTAATATTTATAAGAAACTAATTCATAGATAAATGATCATAAGAAGTTAAATTCATACCTCTTAATTATTTAAAGTCTCTTTAACCTTTAGATCACTCTATAATAGTTTACCCTATAAATAAATAGTGAATATGAATATTAGTTATTCAATAACCATTGTAAAGTGATCTAGTGGTTAAGAGAATTTTAAAGAATTAAGAGAAGAAAGGTTTAATTCATGATAACTACCTACTTAAGATAGCAATTCATGTAAGATGCGATTACATGTGTATATTTGGAAGATGTTCATGACATTAGGTACAACCTTATTCACCTTAGTTGACATAATAGTAGATACCTAAAAATTGATTAAGTAAATAACTTAAATAATAGCCAACTAGAATAGTTGCTCAGCGACATTAATGTATACTCAATAACTAAGAGATTTTGAGTTCAAATCCTCCTCACTCCTAATTGTTGTAATCTCTAAAAAAAAAAAAAAAAAAAAACTTAAATAATGTAGTTTAAGATGAAATAATTTGTAACGTCGTTCTTAATCTCGTAATATTTGTAAATTATATCATGCATACCTTATATAATTCTTACCCATCACCACCCCCATGTTATTTTTATCTTCAATTGCATCGTTTTTCAAAAACCAATTTCGGATTTTAAGGATTCTTTTGAACTCAAAATTTAGTTGCATAATTGAAATTTATCAAACGTTCAAGAATGTTTTTATTAATTCAATCTAAAAATATACTAGAAAATAGTTAGTAATTTAAAATCTACTGGACTCTTTGGATGGAGATTTGTAAGAATGATTAGAATGAAAAGTTATTTTGAGTGATTAAAAATTAAGATATGTGAAATACTTTGTTTGAATGGAGTTGTTTATGAAAGACTTAAAGGCAATAACTCGTTTGGATGAAGATTTCGATGAAGGAGTTGTATGACAAAACTTGTTTGGATGAAGATTTTGGAGGAGGAATGATATGTTGAGTGGTTAAAAAATGATGGGTTGATTGATTAGTTTGGAAATAAACAGTTAAAAATAAATGATTATTTTTTAATAATTACAATAACTCGTTTAAATAGAATTTATTGAAGAATGACTGTAATAACCGGTTGAAAACCGTGTAACAAACGCTACTGCGTGTAACTATTATGATAAGTTTTTGTTTTGTGCGGTGTGGGGCCATTTATGTTTCTTTTTCTTCTTTTGAGAGGTTCTGTACTTGAAGTGTAAGTTCAGTCCACGTCATTGTTGAGTAGGACAAATTACCTTTGGCTTATTTTTCTTTATAAGCTTTTTATGCCTTGTCATTTGTAGGGCCTCTGCCCTCCCAAATGACGACTCCTTCCAAATTGGGATGCACAAAAATGAGGGAGTGAGCAGGAGAGAAAAATTTTCTAAACGATAAATGAAAATGGAGATTGAAATAGTGAAAATTTCTTTGTTTCCTCACTTTTCGACCTGCACCATCCTGTAGACATCTCCGCTTCCAAAGTGTTCAACAACTTTTTTTTTTAATCCTGTTTTAAATTCTCCACATCATTCAATAATTTATTGGGACATAATGGATCTTTGAATGAGATGAGTGGAAGAGTGTTCAAGTTTAATCTAACAAATTTCTTTTAATATAATAATAATATTTGGAACCCTACTCTCAGTTGAGCTCTTTTTAGCAATTTAACATAGGTTATTGATTTGCTAATTCAAATACAACTTAAGCAAATAAAAATTTGGGACCGTAACCTAATAGCTTCATTATTTGGTGATAATTTAATTCAACACTATAATCACAGATTTGATTTCGAGAATCGGTATTTGACTCTCATTTATATGAGAATAGTTCTCTCTTTGTAGGGTCTGTAGTCTTCCCTCTCTCCAACTTTCAACTTATACTAGAAAAACAAATAAATTGTTTTGTTTTTATCAAATTTGAGTTAGTTTAACTGATTAATATATTAATAGTAAAGTTTTTTTTATTATTAGTTTTTAATTTCACTCGTTGAGTGAAATCAAATAAAAAGAAATGAAAAAAAATAAAAAAATTATTATTATTAGTTAGCTATTATTATATTTAATACTAAATAGAGAAAAATTCAATACATGGTAAGTTTATAATATTGCAGTGATTTTTTTTTTTTTAAATGATAATATTACAGTAAATTGGTTTCATTATTTGTGGTAATCCAATTTAATATCACGATTAGGAGTTTGATATAATACATTATTATTCTATTAAATAGTGAAAAATATATACTATATATTTTTTCAAAAATTCTTCAAGTCTTGCTCTTTTGCGAAATCAAGCGAAAAAAAAAAAAAAAAAAAAACTTTTTTGTGTGTTGTAAATTTCTAATCATAACTTGAGTGTTTTTTTAGTTAGTGGCCAGTAAAGTTGAACGAAACAAACAAAAAATGAAAGGAAACAAACAAAAAATGAAAGTAAACAAAAAAAAGTGGGGAAAAATAATTAAAATACAATTAGGCATATAGAATCGTGACGCACATAAAGCTGCAAAGGTTTGTGAATCAGACATAACCCCGACACCAATTTAATAACTTTTCTATTTTGACCTATATGTAAACATCATCCACAAAAAAAAAAAAAAAAAAAAAGAAGAGAAAAAGGTAATTATAAAATCTGTCTACAAGTTTTTTTTTTTTTAAATAATAATTCTATATTTTTCTTTGATTTGTAAGGGGTGATTTTTTTTTAGTACATATATTGGGGGAGGGAAACCAGTAAACGCTATATGAAGGATATCATTGCTCTCAAATAATACGATGGTCAAATATCGATTTTCCAACTCGAATATGTGAGTGTAGAATTGAAACTGATTAATATCAATCAAGATAACTAACTGCGCAATCTACCAATTTAATGATTTGTAAGGTGTGATTCATAAACAGTAATACTTACAATTCCATTATCACACCATATAAATTTAGCCATGACACCTATTAGGGAAGAATTTGTACATCAATCATATGAATTATGATGAATTTATAATCGCGAAATGAAGGAGATAATTAACACAACAAATTACAAAAAGGAAAGAACAAAATCAAACTTAGTTGGAATGGTGTTTCAGTTGACTTTGTTCGACATTCACATTGTTTATCGCCTATAAATGAAAAAGAAAAAAAAAATTAATATTCCTATGTCCATAATATAACCATTTAGAATTGAGAACTAATCACTCTTGTTGAAATTTTGATGGTTAGATTGGGCAATTAATTTTATTTAATTTTGTTCACTTGTTATAATGACCGTTAGGTTCTCTATATTTTTTTTAATTATAAATTTAACAATATTTAGAGGTAAGAAATGTAAGATACGTCTTGCTTATACATCATACATTCAAGTCAATGGAGTTTAACATTAAGATAACTAGGTGTAAGTTCAACAAGTACAATTATTTGCATGAAAGATTACTATGTTGTTGATGTCCATCCTACTCGAGAATATTTATGTTGTACCAAGTGTTTCGAACAACTCTCATTTCTGGTTACAATATGTTTGATATATTTATTCTATATTAATTTATTTTGTGAATTAGTAAGTCATAACACATTTTTCATTACTTTAAAAAAGAATCGTAATATCATCCTACCATAAGACTTTATGAAAATGTTATGATTGATTTTTTTATGACTTCATGTAATAATCATGGTTGAAGCAATTAAAAATCGTAGTATCACACATTATAAATACTAACTCAAATATGTTTACACTAACTTTTTGAGTTACGAGTTTGAACAAATAGTCTCGATCATTTCATAGTGATATTCTAATTGTTTTTAGGAAATATTCTTATTGAAATGATATCATTTCAATTTTAACAATGTCACATGGGTGTTATTAAATTAGTATGTAGTTTTATATCAAAACTAATGAGAAGAATAATCTACATATCTTCTGATAGGAAATGAAATTTAATTTCAATTTAATGATCTCGAATAAGATATTAGATTAGTATATAGTTTTATTTTGAAATCAAATAGACAATACAAAGAATTGCACACCTATTTTATAAATGCTAAATTGATTTCTCGTTTGATAATGTGAGATCCTTATGAGTAATTATATGAAAAAATCTACACACAAATTGAGCAAAAGTAGTATCAATTAATTTTTGTTCGTACCGTTGCATTAGGTAAATAAAAAGGTTCAAATTTAAAATTTTCATTTCACAATTCAATCAACGCTAAAAGGTAACAAAAAGGAAAATTCTTGAATTTTTTTTATCGGTATATTCAGTCTTTGAGTTTTTTTTTGGATAGATTCAATCTTTGAGTCATTCAAACTATACAGATTAATGATTTTATAATCGTGATGTGATCATATAATTAATTAAAGCTCATTTATGGAACACGTTCTCGACATTAATATAAAAACCATTCTTTTTGGGACAGAACAAATTTGAATAATCTTGAAGATTTAACACAGCATATCCACTGTTATGGATTTGGTTTATGGAAGATTGATAAAAAAGGAAGTCTTTGATTATATTTACAATATTTTATGGTCAAATTTTGGCAGTTGAACCCATGATCCAATAATAATAGTTATTATTTAATTTGGTCTCATTATGCAATCAAATTAAATACAGCTAGCGCAGCCTCTTTATTGGAATTAACAGACAGTTTTGTCTTTTTCTTTTTCTACCGACAAAAATAAAGTTCTATCGACATCTTATACAATTTAATAATTATGAATTTTATTTTTGAATTAATACATTTGGAGAAAGGGAAATCAAACTTGTAACCTCATAGTTCCTAAGTCATACAAGATACCACTAGAGCACTGCTCATGTTGATAGCCATGAGTTACAAATTTGAATTTCCATTCCTCAATATTATTGTATTAAAAAAAAAAAAAAGCAGACAGTTTTTTTTTTAATGAATTAAGTTAAACAAATGTAATTATGACAATCTTTTATGATTCGTATTTATCTATTCTCTTCTAATAAATGACATAAAGAAAATCTCTTCTAATAAACCTCCTGATTTCGATTATGAGCTTTGTAATTATCTTCTTTGTTGACTATATTAATATTTTTGAGATATGTAATTAGTCAAAAAAGGACCTTATATGTATATATATTTAAAAGAAAATCTTTGTTTGTGATGAAATCTTGACATTTTATTTTGGACGGTTATGTTGAATCTTGGGAATATTATTTAAAATGGTAGGGTTAATTTGGTTAGTTGTTACATTTTTCATTATTTAAAACAAATTTAACTATACTTGATCGATATGATATATAACCTATAATTAATAGATTAAAAGTTTAAATTTCCACCGATTCAAAAGAATTTTTTTCACATTAAAAAATTTATCAATTTTTTCCATAGCTTAAAAATAAATATGGGAACAAATATTTTGTATTTTATTATTTTTAAATAGTTGGGACTTTATTTAAATACTTTTGTGTATTTTTTTTACCTGCCTTTTATATATATTTAAAAATTAAGTTATAATTTAGAAATTAAAAAATTCAAAATTTTTGTTTTTAGAATTTTGCTAATGTTTGCCTAAGAGAAATGAAAATTATTATTGAAAATTATATAAAAAAAAAAGTTTAATTTTTTTAAAAGAAAAATAATAAAATAATTATCTAACTAGATTTTAAAGTTTTTTTAATATAAATAAAATTTTAATTCTTGAGCTTCTATTCACCAATTCATTACAGGTTCGTGTTATTTTTTAATTTTTGACTTATTATCATATAATGGAAGGAATTAATAAATGGACTTAAATAAAATCTTCACAAATAATCTTTTTCTCGATTTTTAACATAAAAAATTGTGCCATTAGGTTTAAGTTTGCAAGAAGGAATTAAATTAAGTGTAGTAATGTGTGATGATATATATTAAACCACATGACACTAAGAGCAAAAATTGATATTCTTAGTCGTGTTCAAATATTTATATATGTGGTTACTTAATTAATATATATATTATATGGTTACTCGATTAAGATTCATACTCTTATTTGTTAACATAGATTAATATTTTGTTTTTTTAATAAAAAAGAGTTTGAATCTTATTATCATTCAATATATATTTTTATATGATTTTTTTTAGAAGCATTTTTATATGAATTATTTTTCTTTAAAAAATGTCGAGACTTAATTTCGAATCTATATCTTACATTTCAGAAATATTTTTTAGACGGTTAAGAGAATATTTGAATAATATATATGTACTTTAAATTAATATATCTATATATATACTTTTTGTTTTACAAAACATCAAATGGGTCCATAGCTCAGTGGTAGAGCATTTGACTGCAGATCAAGAGGTCACCGGTTCGAACCCGGTTGGGCCCTTTTTTATCCACCTTTATCTTTATAATTTGTGAGCATTATTTCGCTCGTTCTTACTTTTTTATATTTTTATCCTTAAAAAATATATGTTCTTAGAATTTTTATTTAAAAAACGAAAGTTAATGTGAAGACGGAAGTTAAAATTTAGCTAACAAAAAAATATTTTAAAAATAACGTTTACAATATTCATTTTAGTACGTATTGGATCATTAGTCAATTATATATTCAATTATATGTTTGAATTATATTATTTTGTATAGTAGTTGTTGATGAAGACCATGCACTTAATTTTAAATTTTATAACCTTTTGAAAAAGTTAATTAATTGATTGAATGATAATCAATTACAAAGACTTTGAGACTATATTGACTTTTGAGACCCAAAAAAAAAAAACTATTTTTTCAATGGCGAGGAGCGCATCTTTCATTTAATTGAAAAAGTTATATAGGAAATTAAAGAGTATAGCATATTAGATAGAAAACTTGAGAGTTTACTTATATATAATTTTTCCAACAAAAACAATTATCTAGAGAGCAAATTGCCAGTCTAGATCAATTGCCAAATACCAAACTTTAGTGGAGATAGATAGAAAGGAAAATGGTTATGCATATAGGAAAGAACAGTTTTATAATTAAAAAAAGCATAATTGATAATCAATACTCAAAGGATTCTACAAAACATGAATACTCAAAGAAATTGTTTATATATATATATATATGAAAGATTCGAACTTATAATCTCTTGGTTACTAGACTATATTAAATATTATTGGATTTTTTTTTTTTATATTGAATATGAATAATGTTAACATCTCTCTCTCAAAAAAAAAAAAAAAAAATTGTTGATGTTGATCAAAATAAATTCTAGTATTAACTGTGTTAGTTATATATTAGTTTAGGGAAATATACCTATTTAGTCCTAAATCATAATTTGTATTTGGTTCTTAGATTTCAAAATTAAATATATTTTTTTCTCTTGACATTTAGTTAACCGTTCTTCTATGTTTTTTGAATTTATTTTTATACTTGTTTCTGTTTAAAAATTAAATTTAGGTTAGACAAAAATAATCACTTCATTAATATATCTGAATTTAAATTAATCTAGTTATCATTTTAGTTAATATTATGTTATACAACTAACGACTTTGTTACCTAAAGCATTATTGAAATGTCGGGTAAAAATATTTGATTTTAAATATAAAGATCAAATAAAAATTACACCAAAAACCTAACTGTAAAAATTCCAAACACCAAAATTGAAGAGGAAGAAGAAGACGATTGATAAAGAGATGATAGAAATTTTTTTTAAAAAAAGAAAAAGTTAAAAAGATGATAGAGTAGGAGAAGAACTTATATAGCAATGTTAAAATTTAAAGGTGAAAACTGACATAATAATACACACTCATGTTGTGCTAATGGTTAAGTTCCATGAGCAAATTGAGTTTCTTTTAGTACAAAAGGTGATTAGAGGGTTGGAACAACAAACTTATAAGTAGTTGTTTATATATTATTGTTGCAACTTATTCTACAAAGATAAAGGTTATAGGATACATATATAGTGTGAACATATAAATTTGTTGAGTTTCAGCAATCGAGCATTGGTGAATTCTATTATGAAAACGTCAATCAATAATCAAATCGAAGAACAAGAAAACACAGAAGAGAAATACAACAAATTTACGAAGTTCACTAACGTTGTGTTAGGTAGTCCACGGGCAGAGAGAGAACACAATTTTATTAGGAGAGACGAATTACATAATAAACATTATAACACGACTAGGATTTAATTCGAGTTTGTATATGCACTCTCATTAAACCATATTTCAGATAAAAAGTTCAAATGCGAGCACTTTTACAAATGTGGAAACAAATATAGAATGCATTCACGCATGCAGAATGCCTTTACGTAATGCGGAATGCCTTTGCAAAATACAGAATGCGATTACGCATGCAGAATGCGGAAACCAATGCAGAATGTGAAAACGAATGTAGAGTGCGTTTGCAAATCGGGAGCGTTGCCCCACACCTCTACTCGTTGACCGATCTTGCCCTCTTGTTTGCAATATTGAAACAAAGCAAGCTAAACTTTGATCATTTTTCAGAAAAAAAAAAAAAAAAAAAAATCAACACAATCAATAATCACTAACTTGCATTCTATTTTAAGTTTGAATTATTTTTTGATTGGCTATTTTTATGATATGGGTATTCTTATTATGCTATATTTGTAGTTGGCCTAAGAAGAAATGGATAAAATAGAGTTTTAGGGGTTAAGGGTTTGAAATGGACAAATTATAAGGTAATTGTCTATGGCTTTTTAGGGGTCATGGGTAGCTTGTGAATAAAGTTGAGAATATTGATTACTTACAACATGATAAACCCATCTAATATTAGTTCAACCTCCTTTTCTTTTGTTTTTGGGTGGGTATAAACTTAGTTAATACAAAAGAGAAAATGTAGGAAATGTTATTATTTGGTACAAATATTCAAATATTGTGTGAACCATGCAAATTTTTAATGTCATATTTCTATTTTGTTTCTAGTTCAATAATATTTAGGGGTCGGAGGATTTGAACCTACTCATTCACGAATCACATTAATATTGTTGAGTTGTTACTATAATTTTAATTTTTGATTGAACTCATAATTTTTTGGATCTTTAATGTTTCTTTTTTACTACTAAATAATTCATAGGATAGTTGATGGACGAATTTTAAAAAAAAATAAAAAAAAATAAAATAGCGTAAAATGAGAGTAGCTGGGTATGGTAGAGATTGTTTTCTATTGTAGAGTTCTAAAGTTATGAAATAAATTGTAACTAAATTATTAAACCACATATAGAGTTATATTGACGAGTTATTCAAACTAATTTCATAATTAGTTGTAGGGTATAACTGCAACAAATTAATAATTTAGGTCTCGTTTGATAATCATTTTATTTTTTATTTTTGTTTTATGAAATTTAAGTCTACAACAACTATCATACCATATATTTTTTCTACATGAATATCTGCATCTTATGTATATTTATAAAAAAACAAACTAAAATTTGAAGAAAAAAAAAAAAACTTCCAAAAGTTTATTTTTGTTTTAAAAATTTGGTTAGATTTTCTTAAGAAAAGTTAGATACATTATAAAAAATATGAGTAAAACTAAACTTAAATTTTAAAAACAAGAAACAAAAAATCAAATGGTTTTAGGTTTTAGGTTTTAGGTGTCACTATTTTTTTTTTAGTTTTTGTTTTCTGGTATTTTTTCTTAGTTTAACTGGTGGAATATGGAGAATCTCTCTATATATATACTGTTTATTTTGATATAATTTAAGGGTCATTTTGAAGGTGTTTGTTTGTCAATTTTAAAGGAAATTTACATAAGAGTATTTACTAACTACTTATAAAAAAATCACATAACTATTCAAAATAATTCACAATTTTTAATTATTCAAAATAATTATTCATCTTTAACTATTCATTTTTAACTACTCAAAATAACTCTCTATTTTTAACTACTCATTTCTAGCTACTCAAAATCATTCATTTTTTACCGCTCAAAATCATTCATTTTTAACTATTAAAAATAACTTTTTATTTTAAATTTACATCCAAACAAACTATTGTCTCTAACTTATTTTAAAAAAACAACATCTAAATGAGTTTTTTGCTATAAAAATCTACATCAAACAAATTATTTCAAAAACCTCAATTTTCTAATTCTTCAAGCTAACCTTGATTTAAAATCTCATCCAAACACCTCCTTTTAAGTTTAGGATTTAGTTTTGATTGTGTAGCTTAATTACACGATCAAAACCTACAGTTATGATTGTGTAGCTTAATTACAACGATTTTATAAAGGTTGCACCCAAATTATGATGTTTATACATATATATTTATTTTTTTTCTTTAAGAAAAAAGTGAATTGAGATGTATAGCGTTAGAAGCACCACATATGTTCATCCTTCAGCCTGCACTCTTTTATAAATTAGAGATTTGAGAAAAATCATTGTACGTAATTGATCGATTCAAACTTGTGGTGGAGTAAACAGCAAGCGATGATTTCTTTTTTTTTTTTTTTCTTTTTTTTTTTCACGAGTGAACTGTGAAAGTCTACAATGCTTTAGTTGGCTGATACTTGACCTAACCTGGCCAAGATTTTATTTTTATATTATTAGTTGTTTATTTATTTGCAATTCTATTAATTTATTTATACTATTACGAGCTTTTTTTATTTAATAATTTCACGTTTTGGTTTATTGAAACAGTTAACTTCCCATCAAAAGTTTTTATTTTTTTTTATTACTATTATTATTATTATATATATATGTTTTATTATTTATTTTAATGTTTGGTTGGTTGAGAAGATGATTTAGAATATGTCGTAAAAATCAGTATGTTGAAATATTAAAAGAGTCATTTTCAAGCATTAAAGATTTTTTTTTTCTTATTTCTATCATATTTCATACTTACACATGCATGACTTAATCTTTGAGACAAGCATATGACTACCGGCAGGATTAACCAGGTACATCAAACAAACTATAATTGATGTAATGAGCCTTTCGCAATTTCATAGTCTGAATTAGTTCATTTCCATCATATTTAGACATGGCATCGATATTTCTTTTGTATAATGATTTTGTTTTTATATCTACTCTCCTAAAATGCCATATCAATATTAATATCATTCTTATATATTTAAACTACTTTTAAAATTTGTAACGAAGGTGAGATCATAAATAGATGAACATATAAATGAGAATAACTTAATCTTAAAAGTTAATGTGTCAAATTGAGCATAATTTAGTGCATAAGATATCAAATATATATGTATTTATAATGTATGTGATTTGAATCTCTCAACTTCATTATTGTGCTAAAAAAAAAATTTGATATTTGATCTCTCACTCATATAATTGTTGAACACAAAAAACGGCAGATTAAAACTGTTAAATAAATACTGAGTAATATAAAAATTAAATCATTTTATATGTAAAAACAACTAATTATTCGCATAATAGTATTTATGTAAAAATAACTAACTATTCCTGAACTTTTTCTCAAAAAAAAAAAAAAAAAAAAAAATCCTGAACTGCAAAATACATAATTATTCACATAATAGTATTATGAGAATAATACTATTATAAACATATAAATAGATCATAAATAGATGAACATATAAATGAGGATAACTTAAACTTAAAAGTTAATGTATCAAATTGAGCATAATTTAATGCATACGATATCAAATATATATGTATTTATAATGTATGTGATTTGAATCTCTCAACTTCATTATTGTACTAAAAAAATTGATATTTGATCCCTCACTCATATAATTGTTGAACACAAAAAGGGCGGATTAAAACTGTTAAATAAATATGAGTAATATAAAAATTAAATCATTTTATATGGAAAAACAACTAATTATTCACATAAGAGGATTTATGGAAAAATAACTAACTATTCCTGAACTTTTTCTCAAAAAAAAAAAAAAAAAAAAAAAAGAAAAAACGGAACTGCTAAATAACTAATTATTCACATAATAATATTATGAGTCATTATTTAGCATCTTTATCTAGTATTTTTTTTCTTCTTGAGTTCGTCTTTATCTAGTAATTAAAATGGTCTAAGAGACACAGAGATGATTGGAAAAGTGATTAAAGTTTACTTTTATTTTATTTATTTCTTTTTTGGATTCCGAAGAGTGATAAAGTTAAAATTGACAAAAACCCAACTCTCTTTTGAACATAAATATAAAAATATCATTAAAAAAAATAAAAAATAAAAAATAAAAAATAAAAAAAACTCTTTTTACTGATCATTAACTAACAATGAGTTAATTTAGTGGTCGAAAGAGTCCATAAATAATCACTAGTTGATTTAGTAATGGAAAGGATCTTGGAATGTTCTTGACTCCTAAAAATTATCCGAGTAAGATGAGATAATAGTTGAGATCCGCTTAATCATCCAAATATATAATATAAGAGCTAAAATATTATTTTGGTCCTAAATTTTAGTCTTTAAATTTTTAAAGTTTATTTTTAGTTCAATTTTAAAATTTATTTCATTTTGACCCTTAAACTTGAATAAAAACTTAAAATGAGTTCTTATATATAGAAGATTTTGCATGTATAATAAAAAGACAAAGTATTTTCATCCATAACACAAAATTAAAATCAATTCATTTGTAGTAGGAATTCAAATTGAATTCTATCGTCGATAGAATTCAATTGGTACATTCATTTTATCATTGATAGAAAATTCTATGCTATAAATAAATTATTTTAAAAATTGTATTGCAAATATAATACAAAAGTAGAATGTGTTGTCCTCCTAAAGGTAAATTTTGATTTTTCTTTACCACCATTACCACATTCCTCTACTAATTTTTAAAATATGTTTAAATTTAGTTGTTGATTCTATTAAAACTATTAACATTATAATTAACATTGACTTCAAATTTTTATTATTGGATAAATCTTACTATTATTTTTAAATTTACAAGTATTAAAATTAAATTTTTAAAAGTTTAGACACCACTTTAAATAAAATTGAACTATGACTATAAATTTAAAAAAATGATGAATTTAAAACTCAAGAAATGACAAACACAAAGGCCATAGGAAGATTAAGAACAATCTGAAGTTCTTCTTCTTCTTGGTCAAAACCCAAACCCCAATTCCCAAATTCAAAACCCCATCCGCCATGGATTTAAGCTCGAAGCAAAACCCACTTCCATCTCCCTTCACAGACACCGTCAACGAACTCACAACAATTTTCCGGTCACTTCCGGCGAGACCCGCCATTGAAGAGGTGGAAGCAGCGGTAGCGATTCTCAACACAGTCCAAAACGACGAGGATTTCAAATTGGGGGAAATTTCAAAGCAGCAAGTTCCCGAAAATGTCCCCGAAGAACTTTTCGCCATTTTGCAGCATATGAGGAGGACGATGGTGCTGTTTGAGAGCCATGAACAGAGGCGAGAAGCTATTCGGTTGATCGAGCTTTCGAAGATGCTTCGAACATTCGATGAACTCATTCAGAGAGCTTCTGATTTGGTTTCTGGCGATTCTAATGGCAAAAGGGGGTTGAATTTGAAGAACCCAGTTGAGGAATTTGTGAAAGAGAGTGTAATTGGTGATCGGAATTTGGAGAAGATGGTGGAAAATGAAGAGTTTCAGAGTAATTTCATTAATAAGGGTTTGGTTAAGAGTTCTTCTTTTGTTCCTTCATTATCTCCTTCAGGTAGATTTCAAATGTTTTCTCTGTTTATATATATATATATTATACTTTTTTTGTGATATGAAGTTGTTGAAATATCTTGAATTATGTTGGACTATGATTATTGTGTACCAGTTCAGTGAGTGGAGATTTCTCTTAAAATACTTTTCTCGTTTTCTGAACATTTGTATTGTTTGTGTCTTTGTGATATTCCAAGTAAAAGGGTGATCAGCAAGTAGGGATCTCTCTTATTATTTGGTTTTCCAAACATTGTAGTCTTCAAGATATGCTAAGTAAAATGGTTTGTACGGGTCTCGGCACTCGATCAGCTGAGTGAGGATCTCTCTTAAAACCCTTGTCCCATTTTTCGAACATTTGTATTCTTAATTTTCACGATTTCTTAAATAAAACAGTTTCTCTCATCTTTTCGTAGATGTAGCTAATTATTAAACTAACACAACGTTGTTATTGAACTATGTGTTTTCTGTCTTGTGTTTTTTTAGTTCTTGATTGTTGTGTACGATTTTGATAACAAGAAGTTCTATGTAATTAGCTTTTGATTTTGCTTTAATTTATGAAGTTTGTGAGAACACTCTGTTTCCTTTGTGATGGGAGGTTTAGCTTAGATTTGAATTTCTGAATTCTGATCCATAGGCTGCTGTTGAAGTTTAGTCAAATTGGTTGGATAAGAAAATTTGAAACTGATTTTTCAATTGATTGTTTGAAGATATGATTTGATAGAATGGTAGAGTGTTTAATATGAACTAGAATAAAATTCAAACATTCATTAACATAGTGTTGAAAAAATATAATCTGTTAAAGAGATTATTCCAACTGTGAAAGGATATTATTTGATTATGTAAGTCACATCCATGGGATGTGTAGGTATGAATTCAAAATATTTTGATGACTCATTGCTTGGGACCAACCGAAACTTTGCGTTAATCTGCAATTCGTGTATCGAATCGGATTGAACGTTTAACTGATCTTGATTTGGATGGTTGATGGTTGGTTTAGTCAATTTGAACTTTCTTTTAGATAGAATTTGTTTCCCATGGAAACCAAAAGTCAATAACTTCACTTCTTATCTATCTCTTTTCATTGTGTTAAGTTTGTATTTGTTATCTGGTTTGTAGGTGAAGGAGAAACTGGGAAATTGAGTTTAATGAAAGTTGCTGCTGTTATTGAAAGCATTGCTAAAAGTGGGGCAACTGTTCTTAATCTGAAGGGCAAGTTGATAGATAAGATGGAATTGCTTCCAATTTCGATTGGCAAGTTATCTGATCTTGTTGAATTAGACCTTTCAGAAAACAAAATCATGGTTCTTCCACCTGGAATTAGCAGCCTCCGATCGTTAAGAAAGTTTGACATTCACTCGAACCAATTAATAAACCTTCCCGAAACATTCGGTGAGCTCGTCTATCTCACTGACGTCGACCTCCATGCGAACAGGCTAAAATCGCTGCCAGCTTCGTTTGGGGACCTGAAAAACCTTATCACGCTCGACTTGAGCTCAAACCTTTTTACCCATTTACCAGAAAACATTGGGAAGTTGAGTAGTTTAAAGACGTTGAATGTCGAAACCAATGAGCTGGAGGAATTACCTTACACGATTGGATCGTGTTCGTCGCTTGTTGAGCTGCGGCTGGACTTTAACGAGATTAAAGCTCTTCCCGAGGCAATCGGAAAGCTTGAATGCTTGGAGATTCTCACCCTGCATTACAATAGAATCAAAGGATTGCCAACAACAATGGGAAATCTCCCCAAGTTGAAGGAACTAGATGTCAGCTTCAATGAACTGGAAACAATATCCGAAAATCTGTGTTTCGCTGTGAGCCTCCGAAAACTGAACGTCGGCAAGAACTTTGCCGATCTGACAGCCTTACCGAGATCGATCGGGAACCTGGAAATGCTCGAGGAGTTGGACATGAGTGCAAACCAGATAAGATTCCTGCCAGCCTCATTCAGATTCTTATCAAACTTGAGAGTTCTCCAAACATTTGAAACTCCATTGGAAGAACCACCAAGAGAAGTTCTTGAAATGGGTGCTCAGGTAAATTCATTACTTATCAGGCTTAATGGGATTTGTTTCTAGTAATTAGAAGTGTTAAGTCTTAACTAATCCAATATTTACTTTTTTAACTTTATTTACCAGGCTGTTGTGAAGTACATGGCTGATGCAGCAGAAAAAAGAGACTATAAATCTCAACCAACTCAAGAGAAGGGGTTTTGGTTATGGTTTTGCTCAATATGTTGCTCCTCAACAAGAAATAATTCACCTAAAGACAAGTTATCTACTGAAATACAACTTTGATTTGTTGGTTTTTTCCTTTGAAAATATGGCTTTATTTGTGTTGTACTATAGCATAAATTTCTCTTTCTTTTTTAATTTCAAACTTGTAATGAAGTCTAGTTTTGTGTGTTTAGAGGATGTAATTAATGTTAATTTCATAAGTTTTATGCTTTTACTTAGAAAAGATTAGAGTTATGGGTTTGCCCACCAAAACCTAGTTCAACTAGTTAAAATATATCTTCGATCAAGAAGTTCGATGTTTGAATCCATCAACTTCACATATTGTTAAACTTAAATAAAGATTGATTTAGAAAACCAAACAACAATTCTAATTTGAATCGACCCGACCCAACCCAAATGCTTCCCAAAAACAAAACCCGTGTTTGTTTAACATATTTAGGTAGGATTTAGGTTAAGGAGTTATATTGAAGAGTTATATTGAGTAGTTAAAAATTGAAAGTTGTGCCAAAAACTCGTTTGAATGTAGTTTTTGTGTAAAGAAGTTAGAGTCAAAATCTTGTTTGGATGTAAATTTAAAATGAGTAGTTATTTTTAGTAGTTAAAAAAGAAAGGATTAAAAATGAATGATTAAAAATGAAAGATTTTGATTGATTTAAAAGGAATGATTAAAATTGAGTGGTTAAAAATGATTGAATAGTTATAAATAAATGATTAAAAATAAATGATTAGAAATGAGAGCTATTTAAAAAGTAAAAATGACAAGAAGTTAATAAAAACTCGTTTGGAGGTAGATTTTCGAGAAGAAATCAATAAATCTTAAAACTAAATCTTACCTAAATATGTCAAACAAACACCCCAAAAAGTTTGATAAAGAAATGGTTTGATAAATGAATGGGCTTCAAAATTTTGGTGCAACAAATGGGCTTCAATAAACTCACTACCATTTTTTCATAGTATGATTTATAGGCGGTTAAAGTTTTTCAACTTTCTTTTGTATTGTAATATTATATTTTCTAAATTTGCAGGGTTTGGATAAAATTTTAGAAAGTAGGAACTCAAAAGTAAAAAATAATGATTAGAAAGTAATTTTAGAAAGTAATATAATCTATATATTATAGTAGGATGAATACTTCTCTCATTTATTGATTGTCACGTTAACATCTTTTGGAAATGATGTGAGGTCCATCAATAGAGATGTTCATTTTTCTAGCGGGGTCGGATCCGCTTGGAGAGCCGGCGGGGAATGGGGCCGGAGATGGGGAGAAAAAATTTCCTATGGGAAAAACGGGGTCATGCATTCCCCGTCCTCGTTTCTGTGATCCCCGCACTGTTTACAATTTTTAAAAAATTTTTTATTAAAATTATTTTTATCTCATTTAATTACTTTACTTTTTAATAAAATAAATATTTTTTAATGAAATTATATATTCAAATGAATTTTTTTTTTTATAATAAATATTTTATAAAAAAATTTGATTATTTAAGATTATAAATAAAAAAATATAAAAGAAAAGAAAAAAGAAAAAAATTTTGAACGGGGAAAATTCTCCGTGGGAAATCCGATCCGTGCGAATTTTTTGACGGGGAATCCCCGCCGTGATCCCCGCAAAAAAAATGGTGAATTTTGTTGGGATGGGAAATGATTTTGGTGGTGGGAACAAGGACGGGAAAGCCATTTCCCGGCCCCGCCCCAGATCGTGAACATCTTTATTCATCAACATTAAAACTTATCATTTTTTGTGACAAGAGAGATTCAAAATAAAATCTTGAGATGATAATTAATCCCGGTCATAATCATACCCCTATTATATGATTACTTTAGAAGAGAAATAAATACAATTATCTGTAGTCCACTAGATTTGTGGCTTAAACATACCTTGCTAATTAAATTGGTTTGTTCATATCTTCATAAATCCTAAATGTGAAGAATCTCATAGCTAAAATAAACAAGATTGCAATGAGTTCAAGAGCTAGTGACAAAGGGTTGCTTTATCAAATATCTACTAATCTACTCAAATTTTATTTGGCCATTTTGTAGAACTGTCTGCTTCAGTTAAATGTTAGTTTGAAGCATGAAAGATTTGATTTAAGATATGTTCCAAAATGTTAGGAGTCATGAGATGAATTATCATGCCAAAAATAGTCATTTCAATTTTGATTATAAATCATGAGGCAAATGGATTAGTTTTTTGATAAGATGAAATCCTTTTGAATTGAAGTTAGACCAAACAAGTGGATACCTTTAAACAAAGAGGATTGGCTTAAAGATAAAATTTAATTTGAGTAATTCAACAATTAATTTGTGAAAAAAGGGGCAAAAAAAACAGTTGACATTCTTGAAAATATGACCAAAATAATAACCATTATCTTATCAAATCAAGCACATTTAGAGGGTTGGGAAGAGGCCCCATCTAAATTTTATTCTCATTTTCAACCTCATAAAAGGGAGAAAAGAACAATATTTGCCTCGAATGTGATATCACAATTGTGTAGAAAATGAAACTCTTTCCATTTTATCTTTTAGTCAATAGTTGAGTTTTGATGTGACCAAAGTTTCTAAGTAAATCACAACAATATTGGTATTTTAAAATCTAAAGTATTGTAGTTAGAGTTTAACAAGTAAAATTAGGTGTGCTTGTCAAAATAGATGGAGCACAATTGACAATGTTGAAAAAAAGACTATATTGTCCCTAAGAGGAATAAGTTGTCTTGATGTAAGAGTTATCTTTTTATGATATATGTCTCATCTCAAACTTGATCTTATCTAATAATGTCAAGAATCTTTGAAATATCTTGTTAGTTATATCATTTTTTTTTTAAAAAAATCACTAGTAAATTTGTATTTATTGTCGTGTTTGCTATATAGCCACATGCTTCGTATAAACATATCAATGTAAAGATAATACTATACGTGTTGTTAGGTAGAATGAGTTGTTTAAATCTGCAATACAACTCTTTTGTTTTGATTTCCAAAACATATTATCAGTCTCTTTCAATCTCTTAAACCTACAAAGTATCTAGTGGGTAATGTCTTAATACCTATAATTTTATTTATGTGAAGATGAAGAATCTTTATTGTCCTAGTGGTTAACAAGTTCTCTAGAGAGGCAACATCACTTTACTCATTGAATTTGAATGTGTAATCTTTAATTGAGTAAAGAAATTTTGGAGCCTATATCTAACTTAGTGAGGTGAACCCCATAAAAGTTGTACTTTTTGGGCTACAAAAAGTTGGAATTGAAGGGTATAAAAATATAGAAAGGAAAATACCAAAATATTGATAGGGACAGTACAAAATGAATGTAGTTTTCAATTGGATTGGTCCATTATATGCATTATATTACATTTGATTCAATTGTAGATCTTGATATTAGCCTTCCACTTCCACATCTTTTTGAGAATGACAAAATCCTCTTTGAAATTTCTTCTCAAACTTTTTTTTTACTTCACAATTTACTTTGAAATTAAGACTGTGTTTTGATCTTTAAAATTATGTTTTAAAGTTACATTAAAAGATTATTTGAATATAGATTTTAGTCATAAGAGGGGCAAAACTGCTTAACCTTATTATGATGAGAATATCCAGTTGGATCAATTGAAAAAATAACAAGAAGAAAAAAACCCAACAAAAGCACAATTTAGTGGTCCTTCCTCTTTGTTTACATGCACTTTACCTTTTATGAAAGGTTGAGGGTGCATTCAATCATACACTTTCTTACTTCTTTTTCCTTCTTGTTATTTACATCCATTTTTTTTATTTTTCTTTCAAACTTCAAAATGAGGATATATTGTGTTCTCGCAAATTAATTATAAATATAGTAAAAAATTAAAGTATTTGTATCCATAATTATTAGTATTGTATTATAAATATTCATTAGTATTATAAGAAAGTATGTGACAATAATCATTAATATTAATTACTATATTTGTTAATTTTTGTAAAAGTGATCATATTTATGATTATTTTATATAAATTTGATTAGTTTTATAAGTTTCCTTATATTCAATCTTATGATATATTAATAATTAATAATTGTCTTTTTATGTATTTTTTGCTAGTATTCTTTCTTTATTATTTTTCAATTTTTAGACAAAAAATTTATATGATTAATTAGTGCATTTTGTTTTTATTTTAAAATAAAAACAAAAATATTTGATAGTCTCTCACTACCATTTTTTCTCTTTCTAAAATCTTTTTCTTTTCTACCATTTTATTTCTCTTGAACACATCTCTTTCTAATGTATCAATCTCCAACAACTCTCTTCTCTCAACCTTATCTCTATTCAATAATTCATTGAATGAAATTTTAGTAAGTATGATTAATTAAACTATGAGGCCAATTTGGGTCCAGCCTAAATTTGGGTGCAGTCTAGGTGCAGCCAAGATTGCACTCCAGTCATGAAGTCACACACATAATTTTTTTTTCTTAAAAAAAAAAAGCAAAAAAAAAGAAAAGGTTGAGATGTGTGACGTCAGAGGCGCCTCATGGTTGGCTGTACCCAAATTACCCTCTTAAACTATTATACCAAGTAAATCTGAATCATAATTGGTAATATATATATATATACGCTATTAAAATAAATCACGTGCTAACTAATGAAATTGATTTGACACGTTAATACTCGATCACACTAAGACATTATTTCAAAAGACAAATATTATATAAGAGAGCAATGTTTCAACCATAACTCTTGATTAAGAATATAGTTAAATTATCTTTTTAAAATTTAAATTATATTTTCATTCTTGATATTATTTTGGTTCTGTATTATTATTATTATTATTATTATTCATATATTCTATGTAAATTCTTATACCAATTGGTATGGACAACAACTGTAAAATGATTTCTACGTTTATATGATATTATTCACTTTATTTTGTTTCATTCTAAAAAATTTATATCAATAGAGATGACTTCTATCGCTTATAATTGAGTTGTCAATTTTCATAAAAATCATATACAATATCAAATTTTCAACTAATCTTTATCCAATCAACTATATAACTAAAAAAAAAAAAAAAAAACTTGACTTATATTGCCAACAAAATATAATAATTGTTTTAAAAAAACAAAATATAATAATTCACATTAACGGTGAATAAATAACTATCAATTACTTAATTTTATGGAGCTATATAGATTAAATTTTATTTTTCTAATAAAAAATAATCCTTTTTTTACCGAGAAGTTACTAGTTTAAATATGGATAAAATATAAGTTTAATCTTATGATTCGAAGAAAGTTAGAATTTAATTCTTATATTTTCAAAAATTAGAATTTAGTCCATATAGTTTGAAGAAATATAGAATTTAGTCTCTATGATTTTAAAAACTAAAATTTAGTCCATATGATTTGATAAAACCTAAAAAACAGTCCTTACTGTTTCTAATTGTTGGCGAATAAAATACTTGAAAGTTAATTATTCATGTATCATTGATGAAATTATGAGTTGAATGATTGATATAACAAAAAAAAAAATTAATATCATTCATGCATAGATATTGAGTTTTCATGAACTTAATACGTCACCAATTACGTACAATAAAAACTATATTATAGATTTTATAAAATTACAGGGACTTAAAATTAAATTCTAACTTTCTTTAAAATATAGGAACTAAATTCTATATTTTTTTCGAATCATAAAAATTAAATTTTAAGTTTTGAAATTACAAAAACTAAAATCTAACTTTGTTGTAAGTATGAAAACTAAATTTATTGAATTTGAAAAATGTTAATTTACCGAAAAGAGTAAAGTGGAAAAATGGAAAAGAAAATGGAGAAATGATTAATTTAGTGTGACGCGGCTCATCAACAGCCACCGGTGTTCCCGTTAGGAAGGAGCGCGTTGCCCTTTGCCCCCCACACTCACGTGTACCAAATGCCTTCTTCACCAAACTTCAATTTAACCCAACATTACTTTCAATAAAGCTATAACCTTTATTAACTATTTTTCTTTTAATATATATATATATATAACCTAGTTTACTATATCTCGAGTATTTTTATAAGATAAATCGTTTGACTTTAAAATATTTATTTATCTAGAAAATTCATAATTAGAGGTATAAAAAATACTCTTTATCAGAATTTTTGGTTGACTCAACTTCTCTTCCAACTCTATATCCAAGCAAACACTTCCTGACACAGTTACTCTTAAACTCTTTATCCAAACAAAAACATTTATTAACCCTTCATAAACCATTTATAACTATTCATAATATATTTATTTATTTTTTTAATTAAACAATAATTGAGATGAGACATCCAAATCTCTAAACTCTTGATTACTTGGATCATACATATTACATGGTATCATTAAAATTCTCCTTTTTTTACCATAAATCTTCTGGTCAAACAAGCACTTCTTGGTATAACTTCTCCTAATTTTTTTTTTTAGAATAATCTCTCCTAATTTTTTAATCCAAACAATCATTTTCTATCCCCTCACAACAACTCATAACGCCTTTATCTAAACGCCATCAAAGAAGTGTATAATTATCCAAATACATCCAAAAGTAGTGTATAAAGATTTAATTTTAAAAAATGAAATGGTATGAAAAGGGGGACTTTCTTCAAATGTCAAATTTTTACATCCTTTTCTTTTCTCTGTCTCTCTCTCTCTCCTTTCTTCTATCTACTCCAAGTTGCAAACATATGAATTTGCCCCACTTCTTCCCAGCAAAACTCCATTGCCTTTTCAAGCTTTCTTTCTTGCTTGGTTTCTCCATTTCTGGTTTGTTTCCATACATTTTCAAGGTTACTAATACATTACATTACTTTATTCTTTTTGAGGGTTCTCACTCAAATTGCTTCTTTTTGAGATTTAATTATCTGTTAAATCTCTACTTCTTTTGTTTTCTTATTCTGATTTTTGTGTTTTCTTTATTTGAAATTTCTCAACAGTCTCATCTTGAGAGAAGTTTTTTGCATGGGAAAGTAGAGCTGGTATTGTTTGTTACTGAATTAGTGAGCTTTTAAGAACTTTGTTGAAAGACAGAGGGAAAGAGAAATAGAGAGGAGATTTCTGTGAATTAAGCTGCAAAATGCCACCAGTTCCTCTTGCTCCATATCCAACTCCTTCTGCTCCTTATACACCACCTGCTAATGGTACTCTATAGCTTTGCTCTTTTCTTTTTGTTTTTTGATAATCGAGAATCGGAGTTTCGCTTCACTATATACGGGGTACCCGCGTCCATCTCGTGGTTCGGATTCGGGAGGCAACAAGGGATTGCTCACTCGTGCATTTCGAATCGTGAGAACCTCAAATGAGTATGCCTAGGACTTAGGAGACCCCAATTTGTGCAACGCCCTAGGGACTTTACTCATTTTTTTTTAACTACATTCTTGTTTGGTTGCTGAGAAAATGTCTTGGTTGCCCATTTTCTAGCTTTTTGGCTGGGAAATTTATTGACTTTCTTTCTTTCATTTCTCTTCCTTTTGCATTATTTGGTCATCCATTTGAGCTTTGCAAAGTTAACATAGTGTCAGAGTAGGAGGACATGACTTTAAATTCTTACTGAATCATTTCATCTATAATTAATACTGATTTTTCACTTGATGGGTATTTTCAAAATTTCTAAAATTTCTAAGGTCACAAGTGAGGGAAGTGTTAGTGGATATAATTAAATTCACCCCACTCATCAACTTTTAACATGATTCTAACAGGCTTAATGGAGCTGCCTATCCCATTGTTTGAGGATGCATATTCTTAGCCAAATTGGTCTAGTTTTCTTGGTTTAGAATTAGGCTTTATTAGAAACTTTTCAACAACTTTACTTTTTACAAGGAAGATTTATGTCTTGGAGTTTATATGTGTTTGTCTTTGCTTTCATAGATCAGTGATTTGTTATTGGTACCCAATTGAGGTTGTAAATGTGAAATTTTGTTGATCATCAGCCGCACAGAGCCAGCTTGTGTGTTCTGGATGTAGAAACCTTTTGCTTTATCCAGTTGGGGCAACCTCTGTTTGCTGTGCAGTTTGTAATGCAGTTACCGCCGTACCGCCTCCCGGTATTTCGCCTCTTCTTCTTCTTTACCGTCTCCATTTTTTGGTTTCTAATTTCTAGCTGAAATGATTTTGAAAAATTTTGTTTGGGAATTCTTTTTCTTTTGAAGAAAGATTGGAATGTTAGTTGCTTTGTGTCTAAAACAGGCACAGAAATGGCACAACTGGTGTGTGGAGGCTGCCATACTCTTCTCATGTATATTCGCGGTGCTACGAGCGTACAGTGCTCGTGTTGCCACACTGTCAACTTAGCTTTGGAAGGTACGGAGATCTAACTATTTTAGGGATTAATTCTAGTCATATTGAATCAATCTTGGTAACTCTATGAAACTTGAATCAAATTCATGCTAGACATCTCAAACAAGCCTAGGTAGCTTTCTTAGGCTGCCTAGAACATTTATTTGCTAGTTCACATCATAAATAGCAGCATCGTTACAAAATAAGTTTATATTCGAATTGATTCTTCTGGTATTAGTTTGGTGTTGCAAATCACGATTTTTATGGCACGACTCGTGTAAATTGAGCCTGGAATTTATACTGTTACAGCGAATCAGGTGGCGCACGTTAGCTGTGGGAACTGCAGGATGTTACTGATGTATCAGTATGGAGCACGTTCAGTGAAATGTGCAGTATGCAATTTTGTGACTTCAGTTGGGGTCAGTATAAAGCTTCCATTTTGTCCAGTTAATGTTAGTTTAACGAGTTTCTATATTTGATACGAACACGAAGTTGAGAAAAAGCTATTCGATCTAGATTGTCAATGGTTCGGAAAGTACTGGTTTAGAAACTAGGCATCATCAGAAAGCTCAAAACACCAAACAGAACTGATATTTAACTGCTATTACTCTGCTATCAAAGATTATGCCACATGCCTTAGTTTTAGTTCTATCTTTCCAGTCATTTCTAACTTCAATGTGAAGTGAAGCCATACATTCTTTATTGTTGTATATCACAGTTTTAATGTCTTTCTTTGTAGATGTCCACAAGCGCGATCGAACAAAAAGCCTAACGGCTAAAGTTAACATAAACATGGTTGTCCCCAACTCAAGAACTGCAGCTTCACAATATTCGTAACACCCTCCAACATGCTTGGTCGACTCGACAAGCGGAGGTTCTTTTCGTATTCACTTGTATAGAGCTTTATTTCTGCACGTTAATTTTCAATGTCGTTTTTCGTCTTCTAGTGCCTGAATGATGTTGTATGATTCAAGTAGTTTTGGCCTCTTATGGGAAAAAAAAATGGTGTGGGAACTTTTTGTACTGTGATGAGTGTAGTATAACAGTTGGATAAAGATTGATTTTGGTTTCTTTTTACCCTACTTTTGTGAACTGCATAAAAGTGTTTATATCAGATATCAGCTTTTTGACTTGCCAACTGTTTGCTTCATTATCACTACATAATGCTCTGCAGTCAATTCAGATTCCAAATGACCCAATCCATGTGAGTTGTGCTCTGTTGGGACCAAGGGAAATAGAGAGATAGAGAAAGAATAGGACTAAATTACAACCTTTGCATTTAAAAAAATTCTTCAACCCTTTTGGGTGCGTTTAGGGCAATGGTTGAATTATTATAAACGAGGTTATAAATTATAATAACCTCTGTTTAAGATGTAGGTTATTAAAATAAGAGTTATGATTATCATTCTTTGAGATGCACGTTATTATAAATGAGAATTATTGTAAAAGAGAATTTTATTATATCATGAGTTATATAATAGATTTGGAAGATATCACCAATTATTATAATCGTTGACCCAAACACGGGTTGGGTTATATTATCAAACCTAACTCACCATTAATTGGTACCCCAAACGCCCCCTTAAACTTTAGAGAATAACACTCATTTAAGTTCTAATCCTCCTATCCACATTGCTTTTCAAGTTATATTTTGGTACTTAAAAACATTCATTTGATGCTAGATTAATCTTACTGTATGGAATCCAAATTGTTTGTTTCCCCTCCAACAGTTTCTCTACATAACTTCTACATTAAACCAACACAATAGCATTCCCAAGTTTTTGTTGAGTTCGAGCATGTGAATTCAAACCCCTAATCTTTCTGTTTAAGTTATGTCTTAATCAGTTGAGTTGTATTTAGATATGCAATAATCTTCATAAACCCTTGGAAAAAACATCGCCAGGGACCAAAACCGAAAAAGAGTGACACGGGTGGTCCCTGCAGGCTGCAGCGGGTCGGGTGACTTAGAGAGCTACAAGCATAAAGATGAAAGCATGTAAAGGAAGATAGTTTCTCTCTGCTCATCCACACAGGGGTAAGTTATTATGTTATCAGTTAAATTGGCCCCCAGTGGGTGCTGAGGTTGTCCAATGTTTTGTCTTCAAATTTTAAGCAGATCAGTCCTTGTTCATACTGCAACAAAACTGCCTCTACCCCACAAATGAACCCTTTAATTTGCTAGAAAGCAATAATATTTTGGAACTCAGTGCTAAAGTTAGCAGTTCAGTTTCCTCAACCAGGCTATAAAACTGGACTTTCATCCAATTAAATTGATCACAATGCATATATCTGTCATCCAAATGGATTTCTCTCAATTATTATTATTATTTTTTTTAAATCAGGAAATTGGAGTTTCGCTCCACTATACTTGGGATAAGCACACCTATCCCTAGGTTAGGTACTAAGAGACATTGAAGGAATAGAGACATGGGAGATGTCTACAAATTAATGTCATAAGTGAATCTCGAACGAGGGATCTTGAGAGGAGCACACTCTTAGTTCGATTATACTGCTCTCTTTTTTAATCCTAAAAAATTATTTTCTAGATAGGTCTCTATCATAAATTAAACTCATCTTCTCCTGTATTTTTATATCCTCTTTGACCACTAGATTAACCTACGATGATTAGTTCTTTTTTCTACTTTTGTAAAATGAAATTCACTTAAGGGTCCCATCATAGCTCTACATTTATTTCTAGCTGGGTTGCTGAGTTGAGCTAATCGATCTAGATCTCGTAATCTTCATTCACATCGACCTCTTAATGTAACAAGC